>BSQZ01000005.1:16215000-16261564 GCA_033239005.1 Lamellibrachia satsuma | reverse complement strand
GTTGCAAACAAATGATGCATTTTCCTTGTCATGTTATAAGAACTTCTAGGGTCGGCTACAGTTAACAGAGTTGATCAGGTACCCGGAAACATAAATATTATTCTGGTGAGAAGGCCCAATTCAAAGAATAATAGTGCAAAGGGTTAACAATTTCAGATGTTATAAAACAATTACAATTCATCAGAATGAAAGTGGGTACTTACAACGCAAGTTGACCTCTCTTGAGACGGGGGATTTAGAACAGGAACGGACCTCTCGTACACAGAAAGGTTGTCGTCCTGTTCTTGTTCGTCAACCGGTACGCACAAGAACTTTGAAACGTTACGAATCCACTTCGTTAGTCTCTCCATAACCATGACTCGAGTACACTTTCGCAAATCTGCAAAACAGAAAGATCATTATAAAATGTGCTACTTCAAAAGCTCATTAATATACTGATAGTTAATGATAATGGATCAGACCACCAAGATTTTAGCTGAAATTGTGTGACAAATAAATAACAATAGGGTTTTTTTTAGTATGTCTAAGCCTAAGCTAAGGCTAAGCCTAAGGCTGTCTTCGGAAGAGAACTGTCAGACAGAGTAATTTCCTGAAATAGAAACGTGCTTCTGAAAATAAACCAGACTTTATCATCTATAAAATACTTTAAGGTAAGGCCCCAATTGGCAACTTCAGTAAATTTATGTTAAAAGTCCCGAAATATTTAGTTGGAAAGGAGCGAAAAGAAAACGCGTCTTACCTCATCGATAAAGCCTGAACTCTGAAGATGGTGGTTAGCAACGCCAATGGCAACAACAAAGCCGTGACGTGTTCGCTTAATATTGACGCTACTTCCGACATTATGACGTTTTCATAACAGTCCGGAATACATTCAAATCACGATTTCCTTCTTCTTTTTCTTCATCATTATACAAGAGTAAATCCTTTGAAATCGATTGCTTCCCTCCTAACATGTTGTCATTTGAAGTCCATGTAACAGCAGATTCAGATTCAAACAAACGCAACGTTCCGTATCCGACGCGCACCCTGCGGACAACAGAACCAACCGAACTATCCGTTAGGTGGCGGCAGTATTTGTTTATTCGACCATATCCTCGATTCGACCACTGATCTAGTCTCGCTTATCTGACTCATGCTAGCCTTCTGCTGAATTCGCCGAGAAGAGAGTCAGGTTGCAGAGGTGTAGTCTCCTTGTTACCCACTGTCACCGCTCCATTTTGTTTAGGCGTTCCAGTGAAGAACCAGCAGCTAACCAGCGTCATTATCGAGCTACTACACTAAACATCTTTTTTGCCTGATTTAACTTTTCAATCTGACAGTGTTATAATAATAAAAGTTTTAAGTTAATTCAAATTGCATCCTATAAACTGATCAACGTTAACTCTTATTTTATGAATTAGCCAACAGTTTCGAAAATGTTCTGAAACATCAATATATTACAGATGCGTTTGTTTTTCTTGGGGGTATCGTACATTAAGTGTTTCCCATTAGTCACATTGATTGGGTGCAACATAAAATGTTATAGGGGTAGGATTCAGTTTTATAAAAAAAATGTGTGCGTGCGTGTATGCATATTGATAAATATGTTTAAAAACTCAACTAGATGTCAGCTCATTAATAAGATTTTTGTTCTTTACTAAGTCATCTGCATTTAATAGGCTCTCCCTTTTTGGTCGTCGTTTGCCTTTTCATTAGTGTATGAACCACTATCATATAACTCATTCTGTACACGTTGCAACATTCATTGCATTCTATGCATTTGTTTGACAAACCATGTGAAAGGTTGCCTACTAAAACAATTGACAGCTTAACTGAGAGAGCACATTTCGTGTCGTTTGCCAGATAACATTCGAGAAAGATCATGATCTGTAGGTGGAAATGGCTGTGATGGAGCAGCTGGGGAGTGTGTTGGAAGATGGGAAAATATATTTGTGGGACCTTAGAGAAGAATGTCCAAAAGGGCTTAATGAGATTTTGACCACATGCAGTCATTAGCTAATACATATATAGAGCACTTCAGAAAGTTCAGATTTGATCATGTTTAGTGGTGCTACTGTTATAGTTAATATGTTATGATATTTGATATAAAAGGTGCATGGATATATTGTGCACATAATAAGGTATTAGGTATATATAGCTATATAGTATTCATCTCTTGTAAGTACTGTATATCTGTAGATATATGATGAAGACTGGGTGCTGTACAGTATAAACACTGGGCCTCCAGTGAGTTCTTGTCGTGCAGCAGCATGAATGTCACTGGTCCAGGCTGGCATCACTTTGTCATGTGTCAACTGATAAGGGCTTAGCGGTCTTGTTTTACTAACGGGTGTTCTATTTATGTCATTTAACAGTGGCACGTTGGTAGAACAGTGACTAATAAACTTTGGAAATGTTATTCAGTGCAGACTAGGCTTGCGCTTCTGATCGATCGTATATAACCCCAATATCTTGGACGGAAGACGATTGTTTTATTTGCTCGTTACCAACCATGACAGCAATACTGCTAAGAGATCGTAATCCGTGGCTTGATGCAACAACGAAGAGTTCCGTTTTTTCGTTTTAGTTTAATTGTTGTTGGCGAGCCATGTACAAAAAATGGCGGCGTGTTAATGTTCAGCAAATAGTCAGCTCTATAATTTCATTTCTAAGAACATTTCTAACGTGGGCACACACTCTAAAACTACGCTAGCAGGTAAATAGTAATGTTGGGAATACAGACATGTCTTTCAGAAACAGATAACATTTTTCGTTTTCATTTAGGCCCGTTATGCGTTTAGGCTGGTTGGGCGTTTTCGTAGTGTACAGCCAATCCACCTCCACTTTCTCTTTTTGATTTCTTTTTCTACTGGAAGCTTTTTGGTAATTTACCAGAGAGAGTTCTTGGTAACTTTGTCTGACCATTTCAAATTCGTAATTCTGCGCAGGCATTTATTGATGAAAGTCTGCATCTTTTTCAGTGTTTGCTGTGTCATTCTCCATGTCTCCGAGCTGTATAACATACAACATAGGCTGCCTTGACATTTTAGTTAAATATCCTCAGCTTGATGTTCAACTTGATCTTCTTTGCCTTCCAGATTTTTCTCAAAGTGTGGAAAGCAAATCTGTCTTTCTGGATCCTAACCTTTGTGTATTCATCTGTGCTGGTTGTTGCTCTTTGTGCTGGCTTTCGTGTTCGTTGTCTTGCTTTTGTTCATGTTGAGTCCTATATGTGATGGCACTGTGTTTAGAAGTGTTGTTTTCTCTTGAGAGTTGTCCTGCATAAATGACACTGCAAGCTTTGAATCAAAGAAATACACTTCTCTGGTATTCCATAATGTTGTGGAAACTTCCAAAGAGTCTCCCTGTCGAGGCTATCGAATGCTTTCTCATAGTCTACGAAGTTGATAGATAGTTCCATATTGAGGGTTTTAATGGAAATATATAAATGCATTAATAACTATATTTACCGATGCAGTTGTTACTGACGACAACTGTTTATAAATCTACCTATGCATATCGTTGACCAAAGGCCGAGCTCACAGAGCTACATCACAACCCTTATATCTACATCATACCAGTATGTGGACTAGCTACTAATTTGTTCTATGTTATACATGTCGCAGAGTTACAGTTTCGCACGCACTGTAGACGAACTCTGCCAATATAGCAAGTTCACACTAAATCAATGTATGTAATCGTGATGTTACTATACGTGATGTTACTATACGCAACATTCTCAAACACAAACGAGTACGGTGAAGTAATTAGGCGTACAGTGGATGTCTGTCTCACGAAGATCATCCTCTATGGCAGCGGTTCCCAATATGGGATACACGTCCCCTGAGGGTACGCCAGAGGTTTTCCAGGGGCACGTGAAGGGTTGGCTGAAGATTAGGTTGTGTGCAATGGTGAAGCAATTTTTCACTTTGTGTGGTCCAAGAAGGAGAAAAGATGCTTCAATAATATTATCAAATTCACAGAAAACATTATTTTCAAGCAAGCATTGAACGCTATTCATTTGTTACCAAAGTCCATATATTGCTATTCTCGATGGACCTATAAGTTATATAAGTTATTCGTAAGTTACGACAATTTCGTAGCGTTGCAACGGTTTAACAAGATTTAAAACAACAAGTTCCAGATGACAAGTGGACAAGAAAGTCATTGGCTTATCGAGAGTCCAAAAATGTTCTCATCTATGTGTAGCCCGCCCTTACCAAATATCTGCCAATTCCATTTTTAAACATATTGACACTACTAGCATTAACACAATCATTTGGCAGTTTGTACCATTCACTTATCACCCTCTGTGAGAATGAGTACTTTCTCATGTCCAACCTACACTGCTCCTTAACTAATGCTGCTTTATGTCCTCTGGTTCTACTGCCTTCTTTAAGTTTGAAGAACATATTCCTGTCAACATCCTCATAACCATTCACTATTTTAAACACTTCTATTTGGTCTCCTCTTAGTCTCCAGGTCTCTAGTGTTGTCAAACCACATTGTAATAAGCGACTTTGGTAACTAAAGTTTCTCAATTCTGGAATCATTTTAGTTGCTCTTCGTTGTGTTAGAGCCTAATGATGGTAAATGAGATGGGATGGGACTTCCGATGGGATTTCCGCCCTAGCTCAATAGTGGGGAGGAGGATTCTGCCTACAGCAGATGTGGTATGGGGACATCAGTGGCTCGCCGCGAAGTGCCAACGATACAAGTGCGTGCTCGAAATATTGAGTATCGACTTATCATGTGCGTTCGATACAATCCGTCGAAAGAAATTCCTGGATGTCTTGCATTCATTCGTGTCTAGTATCGGAAACGAAAATCACCGTAAGGGTTAACGACGCCCTGTCTGCCCCGTTTAACTTAACAGTCGGCACCCCGCAGAGGGGCTCGCTGTCGCCGGTACTCTTCATGGTGTACCTAAAAGCAGCCCTTCGGAGGTTGCGCGGATGTCTCCCAAACCGACCACCAGCCGACCACAACCTACCTAACCCAGCGAGGCAATATACGCAGACGACGCCGACTTCATCTCACCTGACCATGACTACCTGAGCAGACTGGTTACTGCACGTTAACGTCGACAGAACGGAGCATACAATCATCAGTCGTGAAACCGACCGTGTTGCCGAAGAATGGAGGACGACCAAGAAACTTGGATCCCTGCTCGGAGACATTGAGGACCTGTCTCACCGAAAAATGCTTGCGTATCTATGCTAAAGCATGGTCGATGGCGTTGTAAATAAATCTCTGTATTTCAATTCCATACAATTGTGGATAGTGTTTGCGTTGAATATGTGTATTGGAACAAAATAACGGTCGTTGTTGTTTGAAACTACGTCTCATTTTCGTTCTGTACGGAATCAACAAGCTTTGTAAATGCGGGTGTTTTATAAACAGCTAGATGCACAAAGTCTGCGTACTAAATTATAAAATGTTTGCAATGTTTCCATGACGAAACATGTAACAGTCATCTCGGCTTGATGTGCATGAAATGTGCGAGTGAACCTCTTTCCGGACGACAAGTGTTTGGTCGTAGTTAAACTTGAGTAAAAACCAAATGTGTCAAGATGTTGTAAGTGCTGCAGCCAGCTCACTTGAACGTTGGCCTTCTCGAACATCGTGTTAGCAAGCACGTCGCCATTTCAAGGCTCCCGCCTCGCATTTAGAAGGTAGGATCACTATCCATACTGGTTATTGACAACTCGACGTATAAACGGCTAGTGGGCAACGACTTTTGGCTTGCGTAACGACAACTGCACGCATATCGTGTCATCATTACATCTGTAAAGTCAACTTGTGATACGTTCACGTGATATCTTTTGCTTCGATATCGTGACTTCGATCCGAACTGCCTGCAACATACGCCGCAAACACATTGCAGCCTGGGCTTAAAGTGTCAGCAGATTGTGCGCAATATGTAAGTATAACTTCGATCACGTATCGCTTATTATAGAAGGAGGTGAATACGGTAATTCCTACGTTACTGTTACCTTTATCAGAGCTAACAAAAAATATCATCCAAGAATCCACAAGACACCATACTGGCCAGTCTTGGTCAACCACAAGCTTCCTCCACAGGACATAATTTCCAGCTGACCCCAAGAGTGTTCCAATGTCTCCCTTCAGTCTCCACAGACCTTCTCCAGGTGGAGCGGTGTCTTCCTCTTTTCCGTTTCCCTTGTGGGTTGTATTTTAGAGCATGGTGTACCACGCTGGACGTTGATTTTCGTAAGGTGTGGCCCAACCAATCTCACTTTCTTCTCTTGATCTGGGCTTCTGCTTGAGCTTGTCCTGTTCTTCTCCAGAGTTCTTCGTTAGTGATTTTGTCATGCCATTTGATGTGAAGGATGGCCCTCAAGCATCTGTTAATGAAAGTCTGCACTTTTTGTGTTAAGGCCTTTGTTACGCGCCAGGTTTCACAAGCGTAAAGAAGGATTGACTTTACGCCGACTTTAAAAATCCGAAGCTTGGTCTTGACGGAGGTGACAAGCCCAAATGGTTCTCAGTGTCTTAAACGCTGCTGTAGCTTTCCCTATCCTACTGTTGATTTCTCGGTCTGTGCCACCGTCTTTGCTCACAACACTTCCCATGTATGTGAACTGCTCCACACCCTCTATGTCCTCGCACTTCAACTGGATGCTATTCTTGTTCACGTGATTTACTTTCAAAGTCCTGGTTTTTTTTTGCTGATCTTCATACCCAATTTTGCAGCAGACTCATATAGTGATGTCACCTTGTACACCATACTACCATGGTATATAAGAGTAGTTATTAATTAGTCAGCAAATATTAATCGAGTAATACATGTGTCGTTTATAATTGTCATAAGAGTAATGTTACAGATTACATTGTGTTATTGTTCTAGCAAGTCCGCAATCCACGATTCTGTTAAGCGGCATTTGTTGCTGGTTTTTTCTAAAGAATGACATGTGAATGTTTTAAATATGTTTTGTGTATTTAGACGATGAACATAATATTTATCTTTTGCAGGTGTCAGGTCAAAGTTATTACATTCATCCTTCTGGTGACATTTTGGTGTGTGATAGGAACGGGCTTTCCAGACGTAGACACAGATCGGAAGACAATAAAAACAGGTAAGATAATTGACCTGACGTCTGACTACGGCAATAGTGTCGCTGTCACTGCGGTCTCTTGTAAAACTGGGACAATCATTTTAGCAGACTGATTGTCCCAAGGTCCCAAGGGACGGAATTTAAACAAATATAATTACTAGTACAAGCAATTAGTATTAAGACCAATCTTGAGTATTACATTATAATCTCCCGTATGAAGTATTATATATGTAAGTGTGAATTTAAGCATGTGCCAATGCATGCATGCATACGTACATAATATTCAGGCCCTTCTTCGTATGAACCCCCCGAACCCCCCCCGAGGACCGGCATGATATTAAATAAATTATATTTTGCGTTGTTGATGTCGTTGGGGGATTCAATGTGTGTTGAAAATGTTGCATACTGATTTGTACTAAACATTTTCAGAGTGCGGCGCACGCGTCTACGATCCCCAGACACAACTCTGCTGCGACGGGATTGTTCTGAAGAAACACGAGTCCCATGAGTGCTGCGGTACCAAACGCTACAACATTAAACATTCCCGTTGTTGCGGCAAAAACATTGCCAGGAAGACGGGCACCAGCGCGTGCTGCGGCGCTCTGGTGTACCACACTAGGTATAACGTTTGTTGTGATGGGCAGGTTTTCCTAAAGCGGCTGCATGCGTGCCCGTCTGAAAGCACTAGCACCGAGAAGCCTTAACTGTATTAAATATGCAAAATCGAGCGATTGTTTACCTTTCCCATTGGTGTCATTCCTCAACGCTATTTCGATTTTCGCAGTCCTCTCTAAAATTTTCGCTACCCGGTGTGTTATGTTTTTTATCACTAGACGGGGTCCGTGTATAAACGCAATGCATCGCGTGATCGATTGTCGACGGAAGTACCACTTGTAGGCCCTACTTAAAATGAGAGAGTGGGAAAGAATTTGTTTCAGCAAGGGATACAGCGTGCCAACAACAGAGGTGCCAAGTCTACCACTCTGGCGGTAGAACTACCGCTTTTTCTTCAATATTTAAGCAATCTAACACCCTACCGCCTTCGAACTAAAATCTACCACCGAACCGCAATTTCAAGGTTAAAAAAGTTACTTACGAATTTAAAATACAAATATAGCGTCGCTAACGGTATAAAATATCATGATATCCCGCTTATCAATACATCATTTTATTACACGTGAGCATGAATTTATATACATGTGTGATGTGTATGTAGGTTTGCTTTAAATATTCATAGCCACTTATATAATAAAAAGTGTTTCTTCAATCGCCCATAAACTGTAGTTTAATAATAATGTTATGCCTTATTCTTAGGCTATATGTATTTCTAGAAAATTACAATATGAAGGATATGTGATACGTGATTTGTCTCAGAGACATTTTTCCATAAAACCTTTCCGAACTTGTTAATATAAAAAACAATTTTTTAATAAGGTGGGTTGACAAGAGTGACATGCAATAGATGCTACCCGGAATAACCAGTGGCGCCTCTGGTGCATAATATAACACTAACGTCAAGGTAAAATCAACATGTAATTCGCGCGAATTTATTGTCGTGCGATGAAGCAATCGCGTATCTATGCCAACCCATGATCGATCGCGTTCTAAGTTATTCAAACGTCAGATCAGCCGATGTTTGTCTTCCGATGCTAGTAGTGTAATTTCTGTTTAAGCGTTGCTGTTGGTGCACTGTATTCTTTGTTGAAACTAATTATGTCCGACCTTCTAATTTGAAGTAGTTGTACTTCCGTCGACAATCGATCCCGCGATGCATTGCTTTTATACACGAACGCCATCTAGCGACCAAAACATGACGAGGACTGCGAAAATCGAAACAGCGTTAACTAATGACATCAACCGGAGAGGTAAACAAATGTTTGCTTTAAATTCCTTTAGGCAAACAATACGCAGTCAACGGTCGTGCGTGTCTGATTCTCTGTCTGCAGTACACGCCCAACCGATGTCCTGTTCTCAGACCAAAGTTATGTCCTCCGGAATGCTAATAAGTTGTTTGCTCGCTTCGCCGCTTCGACAAAGTCGCCAGGTGGCTAGCTGATAAGTGTGCACCAAGTTTCGTGCTATTATCATTATATGCTAAATTCAGCCATATTTTTTACATATCGGCTGGACAACATATGATTTGCAAGATTACAGTTGTAAATAAACTTTTAAAACAAATTACGTGCATCTTCTAGTTGTTTTATTTGCACCATTTTTATCGAATTTAGTGTTGGACACCGTTGGACGTCGTTGAACATTGAAAACCGTTAAATCAAGAAGTGCGTGCGCAGTGAGGCAGTGAGTGACAGTACGTCAGACAACGATATTAAATGATGTATTAAAAGTGTCGCGTAGCCCATTTAGAAGCAGTCAACACCTATACACTTTTGCGGGTAACCAGATGATTCATTATTTCTTTGACCCTTCTTGTAATTTACACGGAGAGTACATGTATTAAAAGTTTTCGGCGGGGAAACAGCTTTTGCAAATTGTATAGCCATTTCACCTGCTAGACGGGAAAATGTGTCCTTTTCTTAGGCAGAGTCTGGGAGAGAATTTTCCTGATGTTTACAAAGAAGTTAGGTCTCGGCTCATTTTAGTTCAATACAATTTTGGATAGTGTTTCGGTTGAATATGTGTACTGGAACAAAATAACGGTCGTTGTTACTTGAAACTCCGTCTCATTTTCGTTCAGTACGGAATCAAGAAGCTTCGTAGATGCGGGTCTTTTATAAACAGCTAGAGGTACGAAGTCTGCATACTCAATTATACAATTTTTGCAATGTTTCCATTACGACAAAATTAACAGTAATCTCGGCTTGATATGCATGATACGTGCGAGTAAACGCCTTTCCGGACGACACGGGTTTGGTCGTAGTTATACATGAGTAGAAACCAAACGTGTTCAAGATGTTGTAAGTGTGGCATCCAGCTCACTTGAACGTTGCCACTTCTCGAATATCGTGTTAGTAAGCATGTCGCCATTTCAAGGTTTCCGCCTCGCATTTCGAAAGTAGGATTACGATCCATACTGGTTATTGGCAACTCGACGTATAAACGGCTAGTGGGCAACGGCTTTTGGCTTGCGTAATGACAACTGCACGCAGATCGCGTCATCATTATATCTATGAAGTAAACTTTTGATATATTCACGTGATATCCTTTGCTGCGATATCGTGACTTCGATTCCAACTGTCTGCAACATACGCTGCAAACACATTGCAGCCTGGGCTTAAAGTGTCAGCAGATTCGGCGCAATATGTAAGTACAACATCGGTCATGTATCGCTTATTATAGGAGGTGAATGCGGTAATTCCGAAGATACTGTTACCTATATCAGATTTAAAAAAACATATCCTCCAAAAATCCACATGACGTCATGGTGACCAGTTTTCCAAACAAGACCCATAGTACATCATACTACCATGTTAGATAACAGTAATTATTAGTTCGCCGCCAAATTGTGTTATTGTTCTAGCAAGTCCGCAATCCGCGGACTTGCTATTTATATATATATATATATATATATATATATATATATATATATATATATATATATATATATATATATATATATATATATATATATATATATGTATATATTGATATATATATATATATATATATATATATATATATATACATATATATATATATATATATATATATATATATATATATCAATATATATCAATATATATATATATATATATATATATATATATATATATATATATATATATATATATATATATATATATATATATATATATATATATATATATATATATATATATATATATATATATATATATATATATATATGTGTGTGTGTGTGTGTGTGTGTATGTAGGTTTGCTTTAAATATTCATTCATAGCCACTTATATAATAAAAAGTGTTTCTTCAATTGCCCGTAAACTCTAGATTAATAATAATAAGTATTATGTCTTATTCTTAAGCTATATGTATTTCTAAAAATTACAATATGAAGGATATGTGATACGTGATTTGCCTAAGAGACATGTTTCCATAAAACCTTTCCGAACTTGTTAATATAACATTTTCTTTGTGAATAAGGCGGGTTGACCATAGCGTTATGCAATAGATATCCGGAATAACATGACGCGAACATAAAAGGGAAATCGCGTGATATTTTGGACGGAAGTACGACACGTAATTCGTACGAATCTATTGTCGTGCGATGAAGTAATCGCACATTTATGCCAATGCATGGTCGATGGCGTTCGAAGTTATTAAAACGTCAGATCAACCGATTTTTTTCTTCCGATGCTAGTGGTGTTTTTTAGTTTAATATCGATAAGCGTTGTTGTTGGCATACTGTATTCTTTGCTGAAACCAATTCTGTCCGACTTTCTAATTTGAAGTAGTTGTACTTTCGTCAACAATCAATCCCGCGATGCATTGCGGTTATACACGGACGCCATCTAGCGACCGACCTATTTTAGGGAGTACTGCGTAAATCGAAATAGTGTTGACGAATGACATCAACCGCAGAGGTAAGCAACTGCTTGCTTTACATTCCTTTTGGCAAACAATACGCAATCATCGGTCGTGCATGTCTGATTCCCTGTCTGCTAGAGTACACGCCCGACCGATGTCCGGTTCTCAGACCAAAGTTATATTATCCAGAATGCTAATAAGTCGTTTGCTTTCTTCGTCACTTCGACAAAGCCACCAGGTGGCTAGCTGGGAAGTGTGCACCAAGTTTCGTGCTGCTATCATTGTATGCTAAATTCAACCATATTTCTTGACATATCGGCTGGACAACATATGATCTGCAAGACTACAATTGTAAATAAACATTTAAAACAAATTATATTTTCTAGTTGTCTTCATTGCATCATTTTATGGTTGTTTAGAATGTCAAATGTATACAGGGTTGCTTGTCAGCGTTTTCTAATAAGGCAACTACTGAATTTAGTGTTGGATTCACATCGTTGAATATTGAAAACCGTCAAATCGATAAGTGCGGGCAGTGAGTGAGAGTACGTCAAAAAACGATATTGAATGACGTATTAGAAGTGTCGCGTCGCCCACTTTTACGTGTCACCAGATAATTAATTATTTCTTCGACACTTCTTGTAATTTACCCGGAAAGTGCAAGTTTACAAAGAATTTATGACAACTCAAAACCATGAAGTTAGGTTTCGTCTCATTTTTGTTCTGTCCGGAAACAAGAAGCTTTGTAAGTGCTAGTGTTTTATAAACAGCTAGAGGCACGAAGTCTGTGTACTAAATTATACTATTGTTTTTATGTTTCCATGACGAAACATGTAACAATCATATCGGCTTGATATACATGATATGTGTAAATAAACCCCTTTCCGGACGACAAGGGTTTGGCCGTAGGTATACATAGCAGTAGAAACCAAACGTGTCAAGATGTTGTAAGCGTTGCATCCAGCTCACTTGAATTTTGCCCCTTCTCGAACATCGTGTTAGCAAGCACGTCGCCATTTCAAGGCTCCCGGCTCGCATTTATAAGGTAGGATCACGATCCATACTGGTTGTTGGCAACTCGACGTATAAACGGCTAGTGGGCAACGGCTTTGGGCTTGCGTAACGACAACTGCACGCAGTTCGCGTCATCATTACATCTATAAAGTCAACTTGTGATATATTCACGTGATATCCTTTGCTGCGATATCGTGACTTCGATCCGAACTGCCTGCAATATACGCCGCAAACACATTGCAGCCTGAGCTGAATGTGTCAGCAGATTTGGCGCAACATGTAAGTACAACTTCGGTTACGTATCGCTTATTCTAGAAGGAGGTAATTCCAACGTTACTGTTACCTATATCAGAGCTAACAAAACATATCCTCCAAGAATCCACATGACATCATGCTGACCAGTTTTTCATGTTAGATAAAGCAAATATTAATTGAGTAATACATGTGCGTTTATAATTGTCATAAGAGTAATGTTACAGATTACAGTGAGTTATTGCTCTAGCAAGTCCGCAATTTGCGATTCGGTTAACCGGCAGTTGTTGCTCGTCTTTGGTTTTTCCTTAAGAATGACATGTGGATTTGTTTACATATCTTAGTGCAATTAGACGATGAACACGATATTTACCTTTCGCAGGTGTCACATCAAAGGTATTCCATTCACCCTTCTGGTGACAGTCGCGTGTGTGATAGGGACGGGCGTTCCAGACGAAGTCACAGTTATGAAGACAATGACAATAGGTAGGATAATGACATTTGAATACGGTAATTCTGTCGCTGTCATTGCGATCCCTTGCATAAAACTGGTTTTAGTTGACTGAATGTCCCAAGGGACGGAAGTTAGACACAGTAATTACTAGGCATGTGTAGTGCAAGTAGATATTAGTATTAAGTCCAATCTTCAGTATTACAGTGTCCCGTATGTAGACATTTGTGCTCAGAAGTAAGTAGGAATTTAGGCATGTGCCAATGCACACATGCATACATACGTAACATTCAAGTCGGTCTTTGGCGTCTTGAAAAGCGGGGTTTGAGCAAATACAATTAGCCGGGGATTTCTGTGATGATTTCTGAAAGTGTTACAGTTAAACAAACTTATCTCAAAAGAGGGGTTGGTCTGAACCCCCGACTACCCCCCCCGAGGACCAGCATGATATTAAATAAATTATATTTTGTGTTGTCGATGTCGTTGGGGGATTAAATGTGTGTTGGAAATTTTACATACTCATTTGTACCAAACATTTTCAGAGTGCGGTGCACGCGTCTATGATCCCCAGACACAGCTCTGCTGCGACGGGATTGTTATGAAGAAACACGAGTCCCATGAGTGCTGCGGTAACAAACTCTACAACAGTAAATATTTCCGCTGTTGCGACAAACACATCGTCATGAAGGCGGGCACCAACGCGTGCTGCGGCACTCTCGCGTACCACACTGGTTATGATATTTGTTGCGATGGGAAGGTTTTCCTAAAGCACCTGCAGAAGTGCCCGTCCGAAAGCACTAGCACTGAGAAGCCTTAACTGTATTAAATACGCACAAATCGGGCGATTGTTTACCTCTTCCATTGATGTCATTCGTCAACGCTATTTCGATTTCGCAGTCCTGCCTAAAATAGAGAGGCCTTTAAAATATATGCACTTTAAAGTGTTATTTAAATCAGTAATGTCTTGAAGTTGATATTGTATAATTCATGCATTTAAAATAGTGAAATGTGAAGTGTACATCCATAACATTCAGAGATGCACGTCCATAACAGAACAAGTGTACGTCCATAATAAACTACACGTGAACCTGTGACCTAGATACTAGCAGGAAATGAATGAATTTTGGAAGCTTAACGTCTAGTGTACAATCACATAGTTTTGTAATAGTTTTATGTATTCGTACTTGTGTAGATTACACATTACGTACTTGTGTAGGTTACACATTGTGTACTTGTGTAGGTTACACATTACGTACTTGTGTAGGTTACACATTACGTACTTGTGTAGGTTACACATTATGTACTTGTGTAGGTTACACATTATGTACTTGTGTAGGTTACACATTATGTACTTGTGTAGGTTACACATTATGTACTTGTGTAGGTTACACATTATGTACTTGTGTAGGTTACACATTATGTACTTGTGTAGGTTACACATTATGTACTTGTGTAGGTTACACATTATGTACTTGTGTAGGTTACACATTATGTACTTGTGTAGGTTACTCATTATGTACTTGTGTAGGTTACACATTACGTACTTGTGTAGGTTACACATTATGTACTTGTGTAGGTTACACATTATGTACTTGTGTAGGTTACATTTTATGCCCATTTCAAAATCCACCTATTCCACTTGTTCTTCATAAAGAAAATGTTGCATTAACAAGTTCAGAAAGGTCTTAGGAAAAACTGTCGCTTAGGCAAATCACGTATCACATCCTTCATAGTTGTAGTGATTTTTCCAGAAATACAAGTAGCCTAAGAATATGACATATTTTATTATTAAATTTGTGTTTACGGGCGATTGGAGAAAATACGTTTCATATTATAAGTTTTTATTAATATTTAAGGTAAACCTGCGTATACATGTATATCAGTTATTGCTAATATGTAATAAAATAGTATATTGATAAGCGGAATTTCATGATATCTCATACAATTAGTTTTTGAATGGTGTATCAGGCCCGTCCCCAGGGTTTTGAAGGGGGGTTGAGCATACACAAACATCCGGGGTATAATTCAGATGATTTCTGAAAAAACTTTACTGTTCAGCATAATTATCTCGAAAAGGGGATCGGACGGACATGCCATAAGACAGACAAAACTAGACTCGATAATATGCCAATGTTATGATCCCTAGATTGAGTTAGATTCTTGTGTCCTTGTTCTAGATTAAACTCCATTAACCTGAGCAATCCCACATTTCATCACAGCAATTGTTCTGCCTTCAATGGTTATGACCCATTGAGTATCACACCAGAATAACTACAACCCAGTAATTGGACATAGACAAAGGCATTTGACACAGTGTCAACAGAACTAACATTTGCAGTTATGAGGTGTATGTAGGTTGGAGAAGCAGAAGTCGGAATGTATAAGGAGCCATCATCGGTGGTGAGAGACATCAGAACAGTTTGGAGTGGGAGTAGGTCTTAGACAGAGAAGTGCCTTGAGTCCCCTGTTTTTTATTACGGTGATGAACCTGATCAGTGGAGAAGTTTCTGAACAGGAAGAAGTGAAGAAGATACTGTATGCTGACGACCAAGCAGTGGTAGCAGATAACAAGGTGGGACTACAGAAGACATAGCAAGAATCTAATAACATCTTAAGAAAACATGGCCTCCGAATGAAGCTTGAGAAGACCGAAGTAATGTGGATAGGCGAACAGGAGGTGGACCTGCATGTAGTAGTGGACTGAAAGATCATTAAGTAAGTGGGCAGCTATGTGTAATTGGGCGGAACAATTTGAGAGGATGGAAGAAGTAGCAAATAGGCAAAGAGGAGGTTGCAAATTGGGATCGGCCTTAAAGCATTTATTTAGTTTGTTGTAGATTTCATTATTTTCATTTTAACACTATGCATTGCTACTTTATTTTATAAATTTACTCTTACCAGTTTAGGAGAAAGTTTATTCTTTAGATTAATATCCATCAATAGGAAGTATGGATGATGATCAGAACAAGCTTTAGTGAAGATATCTGCTGTACTGTATAATACACGTTCAATTGCAGAGTATATAAATTGGTAAAGGCACATTTGCATTGCAGAATGACATCATGTATGCAATCAAATCATATATAAATAAATCAAGTATTATTATTTCTGCATGAACATGCTGAATAATGTGAAAAATACATAGCAACACACAAAAACAATTATGATAGTTTCATAATTTGTATTATTATCACTATCAGCACACAATTTAATAACTGATTAAATCATGAGTAAGATATATATTCAGTGTTCGGCTGTGCGTCTTATAGGTCTAAGTCGTTTTTCATATAATATATGTCGTTAAGTTCCTCGCAGTATCTCCTTATACATACACACAATTGTAAACTCGACTCCGAAACTGTCCTGTCGGTACTGTAAATTAGACCCACTTTGTAGACCAAAGACAACACCACAGTTTGTTTAAGCGAAGCATTTCTGTAAATTGGGTGTAATAAAAGAAATCCCAAAGCTAACTAACAAACAAGGACTAGTCATCTTTCTTTTTCTGTTCAATCCGTTTTGACCACCATGTGCTGCCATACAGCAAGATTATGTGTTAAAACCATACACCCTCGCCACCAGGGGCTTCCGACTACATCAGTACCCCTGGTAGATAACCCTGCTGACACGAAGAATTTCCTGTTGCTGAGTTAACCAATATCGGCCTCCCTGGGACTTCGGAGATTCGCATATGTGAACTTAACTTTGATTAGTAGTGAACCCACAGTTGCTGGTCGGATGGGTAATGGTGAGTATTTTGTGGGAACGCTCTTTGAAGTTTGGGCGCGAGCGCGTCTAGTTCCCAGAAACACGTCGACCAATACAGGAAGTGGGACAAAGTACAGATGATTTAGCCTACATCCACACATGGCGTGGGATAAAGTGACACATCCACATATGAAGTGAGATAAACTGATACATCGACACATGGCTTGGGATAAACTGGCACATCCACACATGAATTGAGATAAACTGACACATCCACACATGAAGTGAGATAAACTGACACATCCACACATGGCGTGGGATAAACTGACACATCCACACATGAAGTGAGATAAACTGACACATCCACACATGGCGTGGGATAAACTGACACATCCACACATGAAGTGAGATAAACTGACACATCCACACATGGCTTGGGATAAACTGACACATCCACACATGAATTGAGATAAACTGACACACCCACACATGAAGTGAGATAAACTGACACATCCACACATGGCGTGGGATAAACTGACACATCCACACATGAAGTGAGATAAACTGACACATCCACACATGGCGTGGGATAAACTGACACATCCAAACATGAAGTGAGATAAACTGACACATCCACACATGAAGTGAGATAAACTGACACATCCACACATGAAGTGAGATAAACTGACACATCGACACATGGCGTGGGATAAACTGACACATCCACACATGAAGTGAGATAAACTGACACATCCACACATGAAGTGGGATAGTCAGTTTATCTTACTTCATGTTGTTTAGTTGGATTAGTTCATATTTATCGGCGCCAGCATCATATCCATCTTTGAAGCCGTCGATATGTTCTTGTTCGCGCTAGCCCGAAGACGGCGTGCGAGAATGATACAGATGACCATCTGAACCTGCCCATACAGCAACATGTTTGCAAACCCGTATGAAAGACAATGGCCGAGGCCCGTAATATAGACGATTATTCTCTTTGAAAAGCAGAATATTGCCCTGAAAATGTCCGTGATTACGTCACACATCTCGTCACTGATGTGAATCGCGGCAGTGTCAATATTCTCCTCAACTTCTGGGACCTTTGTAGGATGCGATGAATTCATTGCTACGATGCATTGGAGGTGTTCGCATAAGAATTTGCAAAACATGATTAATTTTGTTGCATGGTGTATAGCGTTGAGCCAGGCAGATTGAGCGATTAGTTCACACACTTGCTGCAAGATGTGTAGTGTTGAGCCAAGCAGACTGAGTGATTAGTTCACACACTTGCTGTATGATGTGTAGTGTTGAGCCATGCAGACTGAGTGATTAGTTCATACATTTGCTGCTGAGCCATGCAGACTTTGAATTGAAATTTGCAAATTTTTTCACATATTTACTGCTGGTGTGTAGGGTTGGGTCTCCACACAAAAATGTTGTAATAAAAGGTTGTGTGTATTATAAAAAAAATGTCATTGTGCTATTTTGATTGCAATTACTTTTGTACAGTTATCTCCATCTTGACTGTAGATTAATGAGCTTTTATTTTTCAGTAAACATTATTAGGGTTATTCCCTGCTTGACCATACATTTTATGCTTTCTGTCTGCATCCTTGCAGCCGGTATATTTTCAAGCGCATCGCAAGTGTCAGTAGATCTAGAGCAACATGTAAGTGCAACTTGGATCATACATCGCGTGCTCTAACACAGGGCACGTAATCTCGAAGGAGGAGAATACGTTAATTCCGACGTTACTATATCATGGGTAACAATCGTGTTACCTCGAACAGAATTGCCTGTGCATGTCACCGTACAGGGACACTGTATTGTGTGTACTTCTACGTTATTGCTACGTTACCAAGACCTGCTGCGCCCGTCAACGGACGTAAATGTGCTGCCCTCTGACGAATATTCGTCCATTTGGAAGCGGGCAAAAGTAAATACTGATTTATTAGATCTCCCGAAAACTGTTCCGTTTCAGTCGGCTATCCAAAATACGATTACAGCACCCGTGCCGGGCAGTATTGCTGTTGTTCTTGTCGACCCAGAAATGAGTGTGACTGGGGGACGTTTCTGCACCCAGAAATAAAGTAAAACCACTGAGAAGGGTCATCGCTGTTGTGTACTGAATTTAGCAACGCGACGGAATGGTGCGCGATGCGATGGAGCGATGCGATGCAAGATGCAGTGGAGGGGTGCGCGATGCGATGGAGCGATGCGATGCAATGGAGGGGTGCGCGATGCGATTGAGCGATGCGCATCGATGTGCGATTCACATCGCTCCATCTTATCGCCCATCGCATCGCGCACCGCTCCATCGCATTGCCAAATTCAGGGCACAACAGCGATGGCCCTTCTCGGCCATCATACAAAATGGAATTACAGTGACTAACAAGGATACACTGCACTTGAAGTTAATACTTCAATATATTTACGTTCTCAGTCCAATCGAGTTGCTGCAAACTGGTATGAAACGCCTTATCTAGCGGTTACAACTCCCGTCGGTAATTAGTTTCATTTTATCTTCACACCAAATGATAGCTTTTTATTTACCTCAGGATGTGCTTTGAATATTTTAGATCATGTCCACATTCGGTCGAGCTGTTTTTAGAAATAATATTATAATGCCATAATGTTATTCCCGTGTTAATATTGAAACAGAAGACTGCAATATGGCCTATTGTCTTTATATGCGCTAAGCAAACATATTATCTTGTACCTTGTCCGCGTGCAATAAATATCACCCCGCTTAAAGATCCGTCCTCAAATCGATTTTTTTTGCTCGTCTCATTTCAAAATCATGTTGCGAAAATTCAAACCTACCTAGTATCCACTACGACATGCTAGCTCGTTTGTGAAACTTTTGTATGTAGTTTTTGTGAAATTATTAGACAAACTATTAAATTATTTAATGCTTGATCCAGTAATTATTGAAGTGATCCGTTCCACCCAATAGATTTGATTCTACTATTTTGCTACCAGCGATTCTCTTCAGCGCAGTTCACTGTTGCGATGAAACTACACATGTTGCTCGTCCTTGGCGTTTCGTGGGGATTATTTGTGGATTTAGGTGACGCACATGATATTTACCTGTTGCAGGTGTCACGTCACAAGTGACATTCGCCCTTCTGGTGATTGTCGCATGTGTGGTAGGGAAGGGCGTTCCAGACGGAGACACAGATCGGAAGACAATAGAAACAAGTAAGAGAATAGACATGACGTTTTACTCCGGCAGTCAACATAGCGGACCCTTTTGTAAAACTGGGACATCCATTTTAGCTGGCCCATGGGACGGAAGTTAGACAAACGTAAATTACTATGCCTAAGTAGTGGAAGTATTAGTATCATTTCAATCTTGAGTGTTATACATAATGTCCCGTATATAGACATTTGTGATAAAAAATATGCCGCGTGAATTTAAGCATGTGCCAATGCATCATCATCATCATCTGGCCGAAAGACATGTGCATGTGCCAATGCATCATCATCATCATCTAGTCGAAAGACATGTGCATGTGCCAAGGCATCATCATCATCATCTGGTCGAAAGACATGTGCATGTGCCAATGCATCATCATCATCATCTGGTCGAAAGACATGTGCATGTGCCAATGCATCATCATCATCATCTGGTCGAAAGACATGTGCATTTGCCAATGCATCATCATCATCATCTGGTCGAAAGACGTTCAGCTCTTTCCTTCATATATGCAGTTAACCCTTTGTATCTGTCGCACCAGCATCCGATTTCTGAAACTCGACATAGCAACGAGCGGGCCGTCTCCTAGAAGCGCGTCCGTGCGTCGGCTCCCAGAGTATTAGTTTTGACAAAGGTGTCCCCGCTTGTCTTGTGTTGTGTCCCCGCTTGTCTTGTGTTGTGTCCCCGCTTGTCTTGTGTTGTGCCCAGCAAACCGCATCCTGCGCTCACGAATCTTGTGTGTTACCGCATCGCCTTCTCTGATTCGCATGTCCTCCTCAGTGGAATCTACCCACGAACCTACGTATTTGAAGTCATTCGCCTCCTTCTGCTTTGTGCCATCTAACAATTTCAGATCTAGCTCTTCTGCTAATCTGTATGCCATGAACTTGGCCTTTTTGCATCAATGCCCAGGCCGACTTTTTGACATTCCAGACTGCGGGGCGTACGATGCGCAAAGCTGAAGCGAATGGCATATGCATGGGATGTGAACGAAGTCCTGGTTCGTTTCTTTGAACATGGTCGCCACCGAGTTTTGGGCGCCAGCCATCACGTTGTAGCCGTCAATGGCCAGATCGACACACTTCAGATGCTGCTCATTGAGAAATGCGACAAGAGCTTCAGTGATGGCTGCCGCCGTGCCACTCTCCAGGCTGACGACCCCAGGAATGTTGTCACCACCCTCCGCTTGGCCTTGCTAGGGTACCGAATGACAACACACATTTGCTTTATGGGTTCGGCGTCTCAAGGCTGCGCATCTTGTTCGATGGACCTGGATGTCCTTTCGCTGACATCTCGAAAAATTTCACCAAGGTGGTCACTAGTTTGAACACTTGAATGACAGGTAATATGCTTCAGCTCTGCCCCTTTGATGGAAGTGTCCACCTTGATCGACGAAACGCCAGCGTCAAAAAGACTGCGGGTGCTGAAAAAAGGAGCGGCATTTTTTCGGAGCTTTTCCGTTTTTTCATGCTGCACCAGATCGCCGGCAAAACAGGCAGAACGCCTTCGTGTCATTCCATGGAATCCACTTCTTTAAACTAGTCTATCTTTCCCATACCGTACAGCATTTCTTTTCGTACAAACTCCACTTGCCCATTGCGAAATTTACTAAGTAAGTTAGATGACATTTGGCTGGCGTGGTGGCGGTTTAACAACACGTGATATACCATCGACCAGACAATCTCGCGATGTTTGACATTTCCTATACTTCTCATCACGTATTTTTATCAGGCGAGAAAGTAATTGTAAAATTAGTTTGTTGTGACGTAACTCACGCTGGTGCACTTATCGATATCAGAATTGAAGTCATCTCCTTACAAGTAGGCTAATTGAATATTTGTAGGGGCTTAGTTGGTGGATTCATAATAAAACTAACTAATCTGCCAAAACAATCGAATATAATAATACAATAAAAAAATGACATACAAAATTCCACTACTTTTGAAAGAAGCCCAAAAGTAGTGGCATGTGCTTAAAAAGAAGCCCAACAAATCCGCAATCCGCAACTGTCAAAAATTGCACGCGGAACTGAACTAAAACAAACCCAATTCCGCGGAAAAACCGCGGAATTAGCAAAGCTGGTTCATTGTAAGCGCACAACTGGCTGAGCAATCGGTACGAGCCGCCTTAGCGTTGTTACAGTTGTAACAGCTTGTGCCATTGTAACAACTTGCCCCAAACACAATTTTGCAGTTGAACGCACGTGGACGATAACAAATCATGAATTCCAGTTTAACTACTACTTTACATAAGCCCTTATACTATATAGTAGACATGTTCAAGTTTCATCAAGGAAACATAAAAAGTGGCTGCGTGAGATGATATTACATGGGCATACCAACAACAGTTTTAGGTGGTTAAAAATATTTTTTCCACACCTCGTTAATTTCGTCTTCTTGACACCTTTTGGGCAGTGTGTCTGCGGGTGGACTTCCAACCAACTACTGTTGATGGTATCGACAATGTAAAAACTTGCCCCTGTATACGACTAGCCCCGGTCTCCCCTACCATTATTAACTTTCCAGATCAAAGCGGAAATGTCTTAGTTATAAGTTGACACACCTACGTTTCATTCGGATTTTATATACATAATCACTTACATTACATGAAACACATAATGCACATTGCGATTCCTCCCGCTGGAAAACACTTAAAATGCACATGTATGATAATGCAAAATGTTACTATTTAGTTGAAGGAGTTTTCTAAGAACGTAATAAAAAGAAAGAGTAATTCGTGATTTTAATATTTCGCCAGGCTCAAAGAGCATACGAACACGAGGTCCTCTCGCAGCGGTGGGAGACCACCCAGTTAACGAGGGCCATGGCGTCACTGCCATAATCATATGCTACAGTGTTGGCTAGAAAAATCAGTGACTCAATAGAAATACAGAAGCGGCACCCAGCAACACATGTAAGTACAACCGTCCCGCGTCTTCGTGGAACTCCTGTCGTGTGATGACTATCATCACGGCTGCATGACACGTAACACCTGACAACAGTTGAGTCTGACGCTGATGACCGAGAAGGTCACGCAATCGAGCATAGGGAAGGTGACAGGTCATAGGGAGACAGGACGTAAGAAGACGGGAAGGAAAGGAACGGGAGGGAAGACAACCGGGGTGAAGGAGAGGGGAGTAGGGGAGACAGGAGGGAAGGAGAAGGGAGTGGGGGAGACGGGAGGGAAGACAACCGGGGTGAAGGAGAGGGGAGTAGCGGAGACAGGAGGGAAGGAGAAGGGAGTGGGGGAGACGGGAGGGAAAACAACCGGAGTGAAGGAGAGGGGAGTAGGGGAGACAGGAGGGAAGGAGAAGGGAGTGGGGGAGACGGAAGGGAAGGGGTCAGGACAGAATGTGATGGAGGGGATCGAAAGGAAGAGTTATTCTGCAGCAGTGATAGAGGGGGTGAGGAAGAGAGCGAGGGTGTTTGTGGGGGATTCGATAGTTAGGAAGACTGACAGAGTCTTAAACAAGGGAGATGATGTGGTGGTCTGCTTGCCTGGAGCCAAAATAGAGGCGATAACTGAGAGGGTAAAAAACATCGTAGGCTCGGGTAAGGGTGGATCTGTTTTAGTACATGTAGGGACAAATAACGTAGAGGGGGAGGGTACAACTGCCATAGTTAGGAAATATAGGCAGTTGGTCAGAACACTAAAACAGACGCGGGTTGAGCAGGTAATACTGTCAGGGATTTTACCTGTGATGGGCAGGAGGGTCATAAATATCGAAATTGTCGGGGGATGGCAATTAACATGTTAGTCCAGAGGCTGTGTAGGGAAGAGGAAGTTGGATTTGTGGATTTATGGGAAAGTTTTGTTGGGAGGGGTGATATGTACATGAAGGATGGGCTTCATTTAAGTGGAAAGGGGGCGGCAGTATTCGCGGACAAACTTTCAGCAGCAGTAGATAGCGACTTGGGTACAATGACAAATATTTTGGAAGTAAACATTCTTTAAACTAGAAGTGCAGGGGGTTACCTAGAGGTGTCTCAAGCAGAACAAGAGACCACTAGCACAGATAAACCAATATCAAATCATCCGAAAAACATCTCTGAAAAAGGTTATAGATGCGTATGTTTAAATGCAAGGAGCATAGTAAATAAGAAAAACGAATTAAACATTATGGTAGAAGATATTGACCCTCACATAATTGGTATAACTGAATCATGGGCCAACATAGATATAACAGATGCTGAATTAGGACTGACAGGATACGTAATGTTTAGGAAAGATCGAATAGGAAGAAGGGGCGGGGAGTTATTTTATATGTTAAAGAATCTATTCAGGCTTATGAAATAAAACTAGAAAGGAAGCAGATTGCGATGAAGCTGTTTGGTGCAAAATTGTTTCAGGAAATTCAAAATTAACTGTTGGATTAGTTTACCGAAGTCCAAACATAAACGAAGAGGACAACACAAAAATAAAAAACGCTATAAAGGAAGTTAGTAAAGGGGAATGTATCATAATGGGAGATTTTAACCATGGACACATACAATGGAATTCTCTAGAGAGCACAGGGATTGAGGATCAACAATTTCTATGTTTAATCCAGGATAGCTTTCTTACTCAGCACGTACTAGAACCAACCAGGGGAGAAAATGTATTAGATATAATTTTGTCATCACAAAAAGAATTAGTGGACAATGTAAAAATATTTGAACCATTGGGTAATAGTGACCATAATCAAATACATTTTGACATCAATGTAAAATCAGAAAGTAAAAATAAGAAAACGTACAAGAGAAACTTCCACAAAGGTAACTACAAAGATATGAGAAAATACTTAGCACAGCTAGATTGGAATAACATGCTGATGAATAAGACTGCAATTGAATGTTGGAATATTCTAAAACATGAAATTGAGAGTATCATTGATAAATTTGTTCCCTTCCGAAAACAAGGAAAATGGTGTAGAAAGAAACACGTGTCAAAAGAGGCAATTAGAAAAATAATGCTAAAACAAACTATGTGGAGGGTTTATAGGCGTACCAGAAAGGAAGAAGACTATGCAAAATACAAAGAGGCACTTAATGCAGCTACAACTGAAATCAGACAATCTAAAAGAAGCTATGAGCAAAAACTGGCATGTAACATAAAAACTGACAGCAAGAGTTTTTATGCATATGTCAGGAGTAAACAAAACGTACAAGACAAGGTTGGACCTCTAGAAGACAGTGCTGGAAATATAATATCAGAGGGGTTTTTAATGGCGGAAGACCTAAATGGTTACTTCAGTTCAGTGTTTACAAAAGAAGATATTAGTTCATTACCAGTTGCTGATGCTAAATTTCAGGGGACTAAATCTGACTATTTAGGACCGTTAGTTGTAACTCCAGAATTGGTAGCTAGGAAAATAAAGGCAATGAAGAATAACAAATCACCGGGAGTGGATGGGATTCCTCCAAAATTACTAATGGAAACAGTACATCAAATCAGTATACCACTTGCAAGAGTATTCAACTTGTCATTAAAAGAGGGAGTTGTTCCGTTTGAATGGAAAGAAGCAAACATCATACCATTATTTAAAAAGGGTTCGAGAAATAAGTCAGAGAATTACAGACCAGTGAGTTTAACGTCAGTGATTTGTAAATTATTAGAAAGGTTAATTAAAGACCATATGGTGGACTTCCTCGTTAAGCATAAATTATTAAATTCATCTCAACATGGATTCCTTAAAGCGAGGTCATGCTTAACAAATGTGTTATGTTTTTTGGAAGAAATCACTAAGTGGATAGACGAGGGATCGCCAGTAGATATTATCTACTTAGATTTTCAGAAAGCTTTTGACAAAGTGCCACATCAAAGATTGCTACTTAAATTAAAAGCCCATGGTATCGGGGATAGCATAACTGACTGGATACAACAATGGCTGACTGACAGAAGACAACGAGTTGTAGTAGATGGCGAAGTTTCAAATTGGAAATCGGTTTTGAGTGGGGTACCTCAAGGATCAGTATTAGGACCTATATTATTCTTAATTTATATCAATGACTTGGACGACAGTATAACAAGTAACGTACTGAAATTTGCGGACGACACAAAACTGTTTAGAAAGGTTAATACTGATGGTGATAAACAACATTTACAAAACGATCTAGACAGATTAGTGAAATGGTCTGAGAAATGGCAGATGCTGTTCAATTTTGGGAAATGTAAATGCCTACATACAGGACATGGGAACTTGAATGTAAACTATAAAATGGGAGCTACTGTTCTTGGTACTACTGTAAAAGAAAAGGACTTAGGAGTTACAATAAGCGCTGATATGAAAGTTTCAGAGCAGTGTGGTATTGCAGCTTCAAAGGGTAATCAAATTCTTGGATTGATTAGAAGAAACATAACATACAAGGGAAAAAGTTAATTATACCTCTTTATAAAGCAATAGTTAGACCTCATTTAGAATACTGTATACAAGCATGGAGACCATATCGTAAGAAGGATATAGATACGCTTGAACGCATACAAAGGAGAGCAACTAAAATGATTCCAGAACTTAGAGACCTTAGTTATGAAGAACGCCTGAAAGAATGTGGTTTAACAACTCTAGAGACAAGGAGGTTAAGAGGAGATCAGATTGAAGTTTTTAAGATATTGAATGGGTATGAAAATATTGATAGAAATATGTTTTTCTCACTCAAGAAGGATAGCAGAACTAGAGGACATGAGGTAAAATTAGTAAAGGATCAATGTAGATTGGACATCAGGAAGCACTCGTTCTCACAGAGGACAGTAAATGAATGGAACAAACTGTCTACAGATTGTGTAACTGCTAGCAGCGTGAATATGTTTAAAAACAAGGTTGACACATATATCAGGTGGGCGGGTTATAAGTAGGTGAACATTGTTGGACTCTCGATAAGCCAATGGCTTCCTTGTCCACTTGCCATCTGGGCCTTTGGCTTGGATGGCAAATCTTGTTAAATCTTGTTAAATAACAGTAGATTCTGAAAGGCATCTTAACTTCCTTTAACACACATCTTGTGATGGTCACACCACTCGATACAGCGAAACGCTGGAAACGTTGAGTTTGTGTTAATGATGGCATGTCTACTTTCGAAGTTTAGCCAATTTCGTTCAATGCGCGTTGCCTCAGTTCACTTGGCACTATAAAATGAATATCTGGTAATAGACAATGGTGAAATTATGTGAATGAATAATCTTCGCGCAGTAATCACAACATGACTGAATGCTTCCCAGGAAAGTCGAGTTGGTGTTGAGATAAACTGGCTTGGAGAAAATAGACTATTTATTTTAAAGCTGAGGTTCTTTAGAGTAGGTGAAACATGAATATTATAAATAAATCAGTGTGGCTCGTTATTGCTGACTTGACAATCACAAAATAATGAGATCAAAAAGTATGTTGGCAGTCTCGTTAGACGTTGATAATATGACAGTAGTGTGTCTGAAAATATCTGGATGCTATCAAAATCAATAAAATATTAATAAATCATTGAAAAGCTGATGTATTATTAAACCTACACGACAACAAGGACGTACTTTAATACCTCCATTAGTTGCAACGTTACCATAACAATGCGCCGAACTTTTCTCAAAATATTCTTCCAGCAGAATCTTAAATGGATGGGAACAAAAATATATGAGGGAACTGCATTAGATAGTCCCCTCTCCATTATTCTGTAAACATATTGTTTAGATAGGTCGTTTATTTGAGTAATGCGACATTTCGACTGATTCAAATCAAGTAAGTGGCACTTTAATTATGGAAATTCTAATACAAATGTCACCAATGAATGATTTGTGCAACATTTTGTGAAGAAAAAGGATATAGTTAATGGCTGGCTTCATTGCAGGAACCGCGATTAAAGAGAGACGGATGAGTCCGCGGCATGCACTGGCGAAATGCTATGTGCACGTTTGCGTGCATTTACATCAGAAGCCAGAATCGGTCGCAATTAATCTGGGCGATGCCGACCGCATCAGCTGAAAAAATGCAATCATTCCGCATCATCTTGTAGACATCTAATTGTTCTGATAGACGGGCGACGGCATTGCTGTCACTGCGAATCCTCGCCACGCCGCGTAATTGCGTATCCGCGTTGTCAGTGCGCATTAAGGGCGACGTCCAGCCTCGTTGACTGTTGCTAGTGATAGCACCGTGCAGTCTACCGTTTGATTATGGAAAGTATTATCGTTATATGCAAAACATAAACGGAATGTGAATGTTCGCACACAAGCCAACTCGCCGCACACTCGTTCCGCCCGAGCCCTGGGACTACACCCTGGTGTTCGTTGTGGCGGAAAATATTAGTATTACTATATATTCAAATGTTGACCGGAATCGTGAACAAATGCTTAAAACTGCATCCTAAACTAATTTAGCCTATCGCAAATCTGGTTTGGTGTCCAAATATGTCGTGTATGTATAGTTTACGTAACATCCGCAGTTTTTGTTCAAATCATCGAACGAATTTACTTTAGTCGTTAGATCTGCTAAGGATAAAAATAGTGTATATCCAAAATGGTCAACACTGTGGGTCAATGCTAATCATGGGCGTGACCTCCATTCTCTCGCCGATCACATGACAAACTTACGAAATTTCACCAAGGAAGAAAATCGTGAATTTTCAGCATTTCGATTTTCACTTCAACAAGCATTAACTAATTTAATAATTTATCTGGTGATTTCATAAAAACTACAAACAAAAGTTGACAAACGATCTAGCAAGTTGCGGTGAATACTAGGTAGGTTTGGTTTTCCGCAAAATTAATTTAAAATGAGACTAACAAAAATCGAATTGATTAAGCACCTTTAAACGGTTTTAATGTTATTATTACTTTGTTTGTTCCTAATGACCACTGGGTGGAAAAGGCAACCCCTTTAGTTGTTATGTGACAAGGCAACCCCTTTAGATGTTCCTCGTGATCGCTCCTGGTCATAGCTCCTGTGTGTGTGTGTGTGTGTGCGTGCGTGCGTGCGTGCGTGCGTGTGTGTGTGTCATAGCTCCTGCTCATATCTCCTGGTCATCGCTTCTGGCCATCTCTCCTGATCATCGCTCCTGGTCATGCCCCTGATCAACTACGCTGGTCATATATTCTGGACATCGGCCCTGGTCATCGCTCCTGGTCATGCCCCTGATCAACTACGCTGGTCATATATTCTGGACATCGGCCCTGGTCATCGCTCCTGGTCATGCCCCTGATCAACTACGCTGGTCATATATTCTGGACATCGGCCCTGGTCATCGCTCCTGGTCATGCCCCTGATCAACTACGCTGGTTATATATTCTGATCATCGACCCTGGTCATCGCTCCTGGTCATGCCCCTTATCAACTACGCTGGTCATATATTCTGGACATCGCCCCTGGTCATTGCTCCTGTTCATCACGGTCATATGTAGTCTAGTCATCATACTAAGCAGAATGCTTTGCTCCGTTTCGCTGCAATTATAATGCAGCAGCGTTGGCACTTGTAACAAAACATTCATGGTTGCATCATTTAGTGAATAATTCCTGCATAAAACGAACCAGGGAAACACTCGGGCATTCCCCGTGCGTGTGTCCCTACACTTACTGTAAGTCATAGACGACACAGATGACTCGCTGATGTGCTTTCACGGTCTGTCAGAAAGGCGTTGCTGCGCGGCAAATAGTAATCGCAGTGCACAAAGGTCATAAAGAAACTACTGTAACAGGGACAACGACAGACGTGAGTTATATCTGTCATGTTGGTACATCTCTGAGCACGAAGCCATTATACATCGTTCAGTAATTTACTGGACATACTAAACCTCTCTGGTACGGCGAACAGTGAATAGCTTGCATTGTATAAACAACTGTAGCAGTGTTATTCTTAGGTCTGAAAGCTCTGACATATTCAACACTTTGGTTTCTCATTTGATGGTCTTTGTCAAAACAGACTTCGCTCTCGTTGTTGATCGATTGTCAAGTACAGTGAGTAACGCTGCCTATAAGTCAAGGCTGATGTATCAGGCAGTGCAGTTTACGATGTCAGATTCTCCTCAGCTGCGATTTGCGTCACACACATAAGAGCAACCAATTGATCACTTTTCACCAAAGGAAGGAGATTATTTCCAGACATCAATGCTTTTTCTTTCATTCTGTGATACATTTGTAATGCTCACTGTAGGAAATGTTTGCCGTTTTTAATGTGCAGGGAATGCGTAATCCATGTCCATACACTATTATAGCTTAAATACAAGCAGATATTAAACTTATGTTCAACATCCGTTTTGACGCCATTTTGGATTTTTTTATTAATCCTGTGTACGTCTTCGTAGGCAGTGCACCTTAGATGACGTTGCTGTACGTTTCGGTTTTATCTAAGAACTGTTTATGACATCCCATTGAAGTGGTCCACAAACAGGTTTCGTGCGCCTACAGTAGATTATATTGCCGCATTCCCTAACCAGTTGTTTAAACAACATACATACTTTTCTGCGACTATGTCACGACGCAGCAATTTACACTACGATGGCTGTGGTGAAATAATTCGCTTATTATAAACAGGTTTCAATCACGTGAATGATACAATTTGGGCATTTGGACTCAGCCCGACCGAGAGACGTATCAATCCTCATACGACACGTCCATGAATGATTTTATGACATCTGCCGCGGAGCCCTGTCGGGCCAAGTCCATCTGAAAGTTGTTCTGTTTGCATTCGTCGTGGCAACCGATCGATAGCGCCATCGCGAGTCTGCCACCGACATCGCTTGGCGTCTCACTGATGCGCGTCTCCTAGACGATGACGGACAACTCTGGTGACACAACCCGACTCAGTCGTCGCCCGGCATGGCATGGCTCGACTATGTCAACGGGGTCTGTGTGGACATATGTGATGCTATCTCGGCTAAGTTAGTCAGCGAAGACTCAACCTCGCCTGCTGCCGTTGTTGTCAGCCCCGGTGGAACGCGGCCTGATGTCGCCTTCGTTCAGATCAAATGTAAGAAATGTCATAACACATGTATGCGTTTGTGTGTAAGCATGCGTGATTTCACGAATGTTTGTGTGTGTGTGTGTGTGTGTGTGTGTGTGTGTGTGTGTGTGTGTGTTTGTGTGTGTGTGTGTGTGTGTGTGTGTGTGTGTGTGTGTGTGTGTGTGTGTGTGTGTGTGTGTGTGTGTGTGTGTGTGTGTGTGTGTGTGTGTGTGTGTGTGTGTGTGTGTGTGTGTGTGTGTGTGTGTGTGTGTGTGTGTGTGTGTGTGTGTGTGTGTGTGTGTGTGTGTGTGTGTGTGTGTGTGTGTGTGTGTGTGTGTGTGTGTGTGTGTGTGTGTGTGTGTGTGTGTGTGTGTGTGTGTGTGTGTGTGTGTGTGTGTGTGTGTGTGTGTGTGTGTGTGTGTGTGTGTGTGTGTGTGTGTGTGTGTGTGTGTGTGTGTGTGAATACAATTTATTACGACCATGACATTTCTTTTACGTGTCGCACAGTAGTGTTTTCAACGGCAGATTGTCCGTACGTGACGTTGACGTTGACGTGTCTGTCCGTAGCCTTCCCGACGGGTGCAGTGCCAGGTACAATAGTTGCACTTGTACCAGGCACCCACAAATAGGCCCACCACCCAATTATTTGGTAACTATTTTGGTGGAAAGTATTTGGATGTTACTCATTGTCTGCCCAAGACCTGTACAGTCTCTATTTGTCTGCCCAGGAGAACCTGTACAGTCTCTATTTGTCTGCCCAGGACCTGTACAGTCTCTATTTGTCTGCCCAGGAGAACATGTACAGTCTCTATTTGTCTGCCCAGGACCTGTACAGTCTCTATTTGTCTGCCCAGGACCTGTACAGTCTCCATTTGTCTGCCCAGGACCTGTACAGTCTCCATTTGACTGCCCAGGACCTGTACAGTCTCCATTTGTCTGCCCAGGACCTGTACAGTCTCCATTTGTCTGCCCCGGAGAACCTGTACAGTCTCCATTTGTCTGCCCAGGAGAACCTGTACAGTCTCCATTTGTCTGCCCAGGAGAACCTGTACAGTCTCCATTTGTCTGCCCAGGAGAACATGTACAGTCTCTATTTGTCTGCCCAGGAGAACCTGTACAGTCTCTATTTGTCTGCCTAGGAGAACCTGTACAGTCTCTATTTGTCTGCCCAGGAGAACCTGTACAGTCTCCATGTGTCTGCTCAGGAGAACCTGTACAGTCTCCATTTGTCTGCTCAGGAGAACCTATACAGTCTCTATTTGTCTGCTCAGGAGAACCTGTACAGTCTCAATTTGTCTGCCCAGGAGAACCTGTACAGTCTCTATTTGTCTGCCCAGGAGAACCTGTACAGTCTCTATCTTACGCTCTATTTCCTTGTATTATTTTCTGGTATATCATTGTATGGTATAATTCTTGCTTGTCACTGTACGCTGTATTTTCGTGTTTGTCATCTTATGCTGTATTTTCATGTGTGTGCGTGTTTGCATGCCGTCGTCTGTGAATGTTCACGCTCAAACAAAGTTGAATAAACGTTTAGGCATGTATGGAGTGATCTCCATAGTCAATACCACGCGTCTCGATCTTCGTCTTTCACGCAATCAGCAAGCGCCCCCACAAAATTGTTTTATTAAGCCCCCCCCCCACATTGTTAATCCGGCACTGAACTTGTGGTACGGGCAGACATGCCGTTGACATGTCTGCCATTGGACCTACCTGGCGAGTATGATGGGCAGACATGACGTTGGCTTCACTGAATATATCTCAAGTCATGCATGTTAGATAGCAACTGTCTTCGAACGTTCGCCAAACTTATATTAATATGTGTCCTCGGAGTGTTGCTGCCGTTGAACGTTTAGCAACGAGGTACCATTATAATAATCCTGTTTTCATTTGTTCAAAGCCCTGTAATTAGCAAAGCATCTAACTGGTCTCAACTGTGCTGTCACACGGTTGAGACAAATATGTCAGATGTAGGCCCAACCTGGATGTAATATGATGAGGTTTAATTGTACTTTGAATGTTGCGAAAAAGTTGAAATGGTCAAATCTAGAGGGATAATAATATATTATATTACTAAAATATATAATTTCAAATCAAATAGGATGAGCAAGGAGCCCCTTAAGGAAAAATGGCAATTGCTATTCATAAATGTATTATTTTGAATTACCTATGCTAGCATACAATTGTTGTTCGGTTATGCCAAAACAGTATCGTTAATTAAATATATTGTCCAGAGTGGAGGTCTTGCACCCCAAGGGTGGAATCTACGAGGCTAAAAGCCAAGAAATGTAAAAAAAGCATTATGCTTTATCTAAACAGACAACACACACATGCATCATTTAGTTACTCTCGGTCTCGCCGTTAGGGCGGACAAAACAACACACTCCTGACGTGTAGTCATTGTACGACTGACACTGAACCCACACCTCCCGACGTCTACAGTTCACGAAGGGCTCGCCGCATACGGCCAGGTTTCCTCTTCGTCTTCCGTTCTGTGTCCCTCGTCTAGCCGCCAGTGACTTCATCCTTCCCGTTTGCCGACTCGCGGTCAACGAGTTCAATTTGTATGTGATGAATTCCATTGTATTAGGAAACAATAAGAACTTAAATGGGTGTAGTTTTTGCGATGCGGCACATTTATAATCGATGATAACGGGTATTGCGTAATATACACATAGTAATTAAGAAATACACTCTGAATTATCATATTATGAATTTACCTAATTAGTGCTTAAATTTTTAACAATAAATGGAAATGTATACACTAATGATAAGTATAAAAAGGTTGCATGCTGTTAAGCGTGATCTGTATGTTTCAACATAACATTGAAAATTTAATTTGTTTAAATCAGCCATGCAGAAAAAATATAAATGTTGATTTTTTCTTACTGTCTATTTCATCTGCAAGTGCTTTTGGACATACTGCATTAGGTAACAGCATTGCATTCATCCACCAGAGACAGACAGCAAGAATGTATACTTTTGGAGAGGGGCGTCTTACCCTACGTGGGTTCCTTGTCCCACCCTACCCCAAATAATTTCATGTTTGTATAGTGGTCAATGTATTTAGAATGATTTTTTTAACTTTTAGTGCCACATCGCTGCTAGATTTGACGTTGCAGCTAGATTTGGCGTCGCTGTTAGATTTGACGTTGGAGCTAGATTTGACGTTACAGCTAAATTTGACGTTGCTGCTACATTTGACGTTGCCGGTAGATTTGACGTTTCTGCTAGATTTGACGTTACAGCTAAATTTGACGTTGCTGCTAGATTTACCGTTGCAGCTAGATTTGACGTTGCTGCTATATTTGGCGTCGCTGCTAGATTTGACGTTGCTAGTAGATTTAACGTTGCTGCTAGATTTGACGTTACAGCTAAATTTGACGTTGCTGCTAGACTTGACGTTGCCGGTAGATTTGACGTTTCTGCTAGATTTGACGTTACAGCTAAATTTGACGTTGCTGCTAGGTTTGACGTTGCAGCTAGATTTGACGTTGCTGTTATATTTGGCGTCGCTGCTAGATTTGACGTTGCTAGTAGATTTAACGTTGCTGCTAGATTTGACGTTAAAGCTAAATTTGACGTTGCTGCTAGGTTTGACGTTGCAGCTAGATTTGACGTTGCTGCTAGATTTGGCGTCGCTGCTAGATTTGACGTTGCTAATAGATTTAACGTTGCTGCTAGATTTGACGTTGCAGCTAGATTTGATATTGCTGTTAGATTTGACGTTGCAGCAAGATTTGATGTTACTGTTAGATTTTACATTGCAGCTATATTTAGCGTCGCTACTAGATTTGGCAGCGCTGCTAGATTTGGCGTCGCTGCTAGATTTGACGTTTATGCACCAACCATTTTCCAAAACTTCTGACGATACCGTTGTTGCTAAAAGGTAGACAACGAAACTTAACAAATATCATGTCCGGTTCTATTAAGACAACGACAAGTTCCACTTGACCAGTCGATACAACAACTGATTTATTGAATTGGCGCAAGAATCGCATAATGAATAGCACCGGGCGTGTAGCGGTGCGTAGCGGTCGTCCATGTGTCATGCTATCACGTGTGTGCTGTCAGATGTGTGATTTAAATTGATGTTGTTCGGACGTCGTCTGCTCTACGCAGAAACCGTTGTCCGTGTAGAGACAGTCTGCAACGCCTGTTCTTGTGAAGCAGCACGGTCGTTGAGTGCGTCGCCTTGAGCGCTTCCACTTAGTAGGCGCGGTCGTGTCTCGTGCAAATCGGGTCTCTTTAGATGACGCCGTCTCTACTTTCACTCAGACCCTCCTAATGCCAACGACAAATATTAGAAAACAGGCAGATGGGTCTATATGTATACTTATTACGTTTGAAAACGAATTACGTATGCAAGACGTAATAGTCGCGTTTACGTAACACTAAACATGTAAACGCAAAGGGTCAATAAAAAAACTACTCAACATAGAAACAACAAAGCATAGACCCTACAATGTCAAATGAACCACTATTATAAAATAATTAAATAAATGCAAATCAACATATAACTTAGTGTTCGTTTCAATAATTTCCGAGACCTGTCGCTTGCGTGACGTCATAATTACATTGCAAATTGGGGCTTGGTGTAAGATGTGCATTGTGTACGTTCTCCGAGAAAACACAAATCATGAATGTTTGTATGACAGCGAGCTGAAATGGCTCGGGCATGCCATCCGTTGAATGCAAAACTGAAAAAATGAGTGAATCAAGCAGACATCTCGATGGAAATAAACTACAGCGCAGTCTTCGAAGCAGGTCACGCATCTGTAAGATCATTCGACAGTAGCTGTTTCCTAAACAAAAATATCGTCCTGTAATGGTAACATTCGTAGACTTTCGAGAAACATTTGCTGCAATCCATAGTAGCAAGATGATGATTATTGAAGTTTGTGGTGTTCCCTACCAGCTGGTAACATTTATTGTCAATGTGTACAAGAGCACGCGCTAAAGTACTGTCACCGGAGGGAGAACCTGAGCTGTTTGGGATTCTGGCAGAAGTTATGCAGAGTCACACCCTCGAACCATACATCTTCGTGATAGTCCTTGACTATGCAGTACGACAAGCAATAGACGGACGTGAAAAGAAACTGGGATTCCAACTTATAAGACAAAAAATCGACGTTTCAAAGGTCATCACAGATTCTAAATTTACAGACAATGTTGCACTTCTACAAGAATATAACCTGCACATAGGCACCCGACCTTCCCATGGAATCGTGTGCGATGATTGTGTTGAACATTAATGTTGTAAAAACGAAGTTCATGACTTACAACCATATCAACCACATTGAAAACATGCAAACATAAACATCGTTACCAGGGATCTGTTTTGGAGCAACGATGGCTTCAAATACTTTGAATCATGGGGGGTCAGCACTACAGTGTAAGGCATGAAGACCAGGGAGGTAATAGCCTGGAGAGCACTCAACCAACTTAGCACTATATGGTCTACATGGAAGTCGGCATTCCCACGCAACATTAAGAATAATCATGGTAACGATGAAGTCTCTGTGGATGCGATTCGTGGACAATGAAAAACACTCACAACTTACTAGACACTGCTACAGACGCATTTATGAAATGGCATCAAGGACAACCATGTGGCAACCAACACATAGAACAAGAACAAACCAGCGGAGATTTGTTTAAATCATTCCAATTTGTTTAATCAATCACTTTGATTCCAAATTAGTCCTATACGTTCCTTTGTACTAGTGTAGCATTACATTTGTCTTGATATGTGACGTGTAACATTTGACCAATTTGTCTAGATCATCTTGTAAGTTTTTGATCTCCATATCTTTTTACCGTTTTGTTGTCCATGAATTTCAGTACTTTGCTTTAAATATATCATATATCCACGAACCCCTTAAAAACGTGACAGGACATTAGTCATTACACACCTGGACATTAGCCCCCTATGGCTATGGGTAGACAATATCCTCCGCACTAGGACAGTACCCCCAATTAAGTCTTGCCTGGCGAGTAGATTGAGTGCAAACAAATCGTTAGAAACATTATTTTTCGGTGAAATACTCTTTCTGAGATCGACTCTTATATAATCGAACGAGGAAAGTTGTTCGCGAAAATGTCGAATTATAGCGTCGTCGGTGTTCTGGTTTTAAAAATGTAAATATAATTAACGTGTCGCTAGTGATGCTACTAAGAATTGATATTTCATTGCATGTGTAGATTAGACACACTACACAATTCCAAGGCAATGCCGAGTAATATAATAGTAAGTAATATAAAGGGCAGGTAATCTAAAGAAAGAAAAAAGTAATGACAATGTCAATGCTATTATACAAGCCACACGTTTATCGGCGGCGCCGGCGCTCTGTCGGTGTACATTTTGATGGATCAAGACGCCCGGTTGCATGTATAAAATTTATACTAACCATGATGTCTAACCGCCATTCTCTCAACTGTGCATCGCCTGAAGAACTTGCATGTTTATCGCAGAATTTGGTGGTAGCATTCTGCATTGAAACACTGCACCGTCGATGGCGAATCTCAGTGACTTAACCAAATGACCTAACTAGGTCAATTCTGCGCCGACAGAGTTACGACAGGGCGTAAGTTTTCTCACGAAACCGGTCGAAAACTACGCCAGTGGGTAGATCTTAGTTACGCCAAATATTAATCTTAGTAAGTCGTAAACTTACGCCGTCTCATGAAACCGGCTCCTGGGCGGTTTATATTACGTGAAACGTTAACTTCCAATAACGCAGAAGCCACGCCCGCGCAGCGAATACTTCGGTACGTAAACCGTTTGAGAGTATGTAGCGCCATCTGGGAGGTTTATATTACGTAAAACGTTAACTTCCAATAACGCAGAAGCCACGCGCGCGCAGCGAATACTTCGGTACGTAAACCGTTTGAGAGTATGTAGCGCCATCTGGGAGGTTTATATTATGTGAAACGTTAACTTCCAACAATCGCAGAAACCACGCGCGCTCGGCGAATACTTCGGTACGTAAACCGTTTGAGAGTACGTAGCGCCATCTGGGCAGCTTGTATTATCTATAGTAGAAAACACGCGAAGCAATTGTACATAATTAATACCTTCGAATTACTTTTTGTAAATACTACGTACAGTTATTTGCAACGCTACGCGTGAAATACGATTAGAAGTCCATAATTACATAAACTGTTCGATGTCGCCAATGTAGCGCCCTCTGGCACATAACATCGACTAGGTTGCTTGGCAACGGCAACATGAATTAGAAGATGTAGACATTCTTTTCTAGCCATATTCATAAAAGCGATCACCGATTTGGTAAACACTGCTATCATGACTGTCACGTATGAACTACCAAGTTATCTCGTCCTGGGGACGAGCATTTTCGCTAGCACACATAAAGACTACACTTGAGTTGCCAATTGTAAAAGTAGTTACCAACATGTGTATTGTTGGTGTGTATAACGGGCTTTACATGTTAAATATATTATGTGCAGTGGCTACGATTTCGCAAAGGGGAGGCCAAGGGCAAGGGGCACGTCTAGTCAGTCACCCACGCTGCCACGACCATGTAGCGTGACAACAGGAAAATACGGGGAAATGTCATCCAAACAGTGGCATGTCCTAATGGCCGCCCACCTAAATACGTTACTGCTTTCTTATTATAAAAATTTGCTTCAGTATTTGCACCATTGTACGATGTGTCCATATATACATTTCTTACTTCATAGTTTTACTATAATATGTGGAAATGCATGCACTCCCCGCATCACCTGTGTGGAATTAAAAAGCTTTCAAAGAAAGAACCGCAATGGGCACGCTTTACTTTCATAACTCATTCGAACAATTACAGTTACAGCTCCGCCAAAATAATTTTTGTTATCATTTGCTCCACCAAAAACTAACCGGTCGCTAATATCGTTACAAAGAAGAACCAGTGTCAAGAATCATATTGTGGACACCCACTCATGGCAGGAAAAACACATAGAAACAAATATAAACTATAATACATAAAATTGATCGCCAAAAACGTTGATGTTGAAGTGGATGACCTTTCATCCCTAACTAATAATCGACCTTTATGGAAAAAGCTCGCCAGTGCTCCGGCTCTGGCCAATGAAGACGACGATGATGAGGTCAGTGACCGCCCCAAGTGATTGCAACGTGATTGGAGCCCTACAGATTTAGTTTTCCTTTAAAAAACGGCATAATCTATCACTCTAGCCATGACAGTTCTCGCGTGTTTTAGAAGTGACTGATCGACCGTCCCGAACAGTTCTGTCGTTAGCGATCACGCTGAGAGAAAAAATATATATATATAAAGATATATATATATATCTATATCTATATATATATATATATATATATATATATATATATATATATATATATATATATATATATATATATATATATATATATATAAAGATAAACTCACATAGCCACGCAATTTAAGAGCAGGACGATGTTTATATAGATGTATATCATTATGTTTAGCATATTAGCTATACATAATGATATACATCTATGTGTAGAATTGTGTACTTCTGGCTCTTTCAGCTGTGATTGCATTTATATATATATATATATATATATATATATATATATATATATATATATATATATATATATATATATATATATATATATATATATATATATATATATATATATATATATATATATATATATATATATATATAATTATATATATATATATATATATATATATATATATATATATATATGTATATATGTATATATATATATATATATATATATATATATATATATATATATATATATATATATATATATATATATATATATATATATATATATATATATATATATATATATATATATATATATATATATATATATATATATATATATATATATATATATATATATATATATATATATATATATATATATACACACACACACATAAAACAAAGTTTGCATAATTTAACATATATATATATCTTTTTTCAAAGACAAAAATACTCTGAAGTATATTTCCCCCAAAATGGTTTCAAAGTCGTAGATTTGTTATTTGGGGAGGGAAGAGAATTTGCGTGATTGTCAACACGTGCATCCTGGCGACAGGTTCGGAGAAGCCAAAGGACGATGTGCGGCGGGTGCATGAGATCGTGTGCTACGAGTGTCGCCAGGCGCACTGCGAGTACAAGCGTCTGCGGGCCGTTGTCGACCAGCTTGCTCGAGAGTACGACCAGTCGAAGAACCTCGACTTCGTGCGGCGCTACAAGGCCCTTAAGGTAAGTCACTTGTGACACTGGCACTAGATGTACCAAATCTGAAATAGGGCAAATTAGGGAAGGGGAAGAAAGAGTGTAATCTGATGCGAGGTAACGATAAACTGAAGTAAACAAGACTGATCGAGATGAGTCAAATGTAGCCCGTGAAAAGCATTGTAAAATAGGATCGTGGATAGGAAGATGTACAGCGGTAGACCGATTGCAAAGTGCTCACCCCGAAACATGGATGCATCGAACTTACATACCCGTACTTCCGGCCTGCTCGGTTGGTCTTTACAATACCTACGGGGCAACGTAGTAAACGTCGAAGTATTGAAGGGTCAACAGAGGTTAACTTTCCCTAGGCCATAGTCTAGGTAAACCCGTAAATGTGAGGCTGTGTGGGTGAGTTCCTGGGCCATAGTCAAGTGAAATTATAATGTGTGTGTCCCCAGGGCATGGTCAAGCGGACGGTGCTTCACCTACGACTAACAAATGAAGAGGGTGGTCAAATGCCGGTCAGCTGTGGCAAACACAAAGAACAGATGCGTCAGAGGCAGGAACACATTGAAGGTACGTCGCCATTGTTGTACATAGATAACACATTGAAGGTACGTCGTCATTATTGTACATAGATAGCACATTGAAGGTACGTCGTCATTGTTGTACATAGATAACACATTGAAGGTACGTCGCCATTGTTGTACATAGATAACACATTGAAGGTACGTCGTCATTGTTGTACATAGAAAACATATTGAAGGTACGTCGTCATTATTGTACATACATAAAACATTGAAGGTACGTCGTTATTGTTGTGCGTAGATAACACATTGAAGGTACGTCGTCATTGTTGTACATACATAAAACATTGAAGGTACGTCGTCATTGTTGTACATACATAAAACATTGAAGGTACGTCGTCATTGTTGTGCGTAGATAACACATTGAAGGTACGTCGTCATTGTTGTACATAGATAACACATTGAAGATACGTTGTGGTAATCGCTGAAGGTACGTCGTCATCGTTGTGTACAAGGAGCACATTGAGGGTATGTCGTCATTGTTGTACAAAAAAATGAAGGTACGTCATCACTGTTGTACATATAGAGCACATTGAAGGTACGTCACTATTGTTGTACACAGGGAGCACATTAAAGGTACGTCATCGTGTTCATCAGACTTGATGGGTCAAATGAGTAATAGTTTTACTTATTTCATAGTCAGTTTACCTTTTTTCTGTTCCCGTGACGTTTCGACTGCTATCAGCAATCTCCTTTAGACGACTACCGCTAGATGGAAAGAATCGGAGGAGGTGAAACTACTAATCTTCCGGAAGAATACCCACAGACCAGTACTTAAATTTTACCTCACATCATCCATTACACCAGAAAATGGGCGTGATCCGTACGTTAGACATATGCGAAACCAAGGATTATCCGAAACCACATCACGGATCATGAAGATATATAAGGTGAATACAGCAACGAAACCCTACAACACATTCAAGAAGTCACTGATAAGACCAACAGACAAAGTCGAACCACAAAAGATGTGCGAAGAGGTGTATTCCATAGCATGTAAGAACTGTAATGCCACATACATCGGAGAAACGAAACTTTCCTTAGGAAACCGCATCAAAGAATACAAAGAAGACGCAGAAAAAGCATCGGCTAGCAGATCCTATACCCGAAACAACAGAAAAACATCGGAGATGCATAAATCAGCTATCGCAGATCACATGACTCAACAGAATCACATAGTAGATTAGGAGTCGGCCAAATTTGTAGACAGGGAGTCGGACTGGAGAACAAGAGGCATCAAAGAAGCGATCTGGATAAAAACCAAAGACAGCATGAATCGAGATGAGGGCCGTTACCGACTCTCACATATCTACGATGATCTCCTGAACAGCCAACATATATATATATATATATATATATATATATATATATATATATATATATATATATATATATATATATATATATATATATATATATATATATATATATATATATATATATATATATATATATATATATATATATATATATATATATATATAATAATTTTATATCGAAGTTGCTCTTTAACTGCAACCGAGAAGATTGGTTGTCTGCTACCGACAAGAGTACTGGTTGTCCATTGCTCAGAATATTGGTTATTCGATACCGTGCAGACTGGTTGTTCACTACTGTGAAGATTAGTTGTTCTGTTATATATTATAATGACTGGGGGTACATATTATATATAGGCACAATAATGACCGGGGTACCCAAAATGGGGTACTTGATAAGTTATCACGTCAAGCGAACACAAAGTGGTGTTTGTATGTATTGTCGCGTTTTACAGTTCATCACACATCGTTAACGTTGCGAACTCTAACATTCTGTGATAAATACTGGTCAGTGTGGGGAAGTTTGTTAACGTTGACAGTCTAACGACCGGGACAACCTATCGTGTGTGGTTTATATCGAAGTTGCTCTTTAACTGCTACCGAGAAGATTGGTTGTCTGCTACCGACAAGAGTAGTGGTTGTCCATTGCTCAGAATATTGGTTATTCGCTACTGTGCAGATTGGTTGTTCACTACTGTGAAGATTGGTTGTTCTCTACCGTGAAGATTGGTTGACCTTCGCCTCGAAGACCTAACGTCGATTCTAGTTAGGAATCTGGTGTAAAAACAAAGGATGCTCCCACATAAAAACGAAATATAGATGTTAAGCTAGCTTATAAAATATACAATAATTAAGTCACCACAAATACATTGGTTTACTGTAATCATTACTGAAACCAAAAAACAAACCAAATTTGGGACATGTTATGTTTATACAAGACGCCAAAAGGAGCATTAGTTTATTTTTGTATACTTTCGATGTAAATGGACAAAGCAAACAGATTCTTATATATAAGGTCAAAAGTAATGTATACCTTTATTATAAATTAAATTGCGGAATTGGATTGCTAATTAATTATAATACATTAAATTATGTCACCGCATATGTCAAAAACGACAATTTTTCCTGTCCCACGCAACACATACTTGTGATGGAATGGTCATAAAATATTTAACACTCACATTTTGTTTAATTTTATGTTAACTTCTTTCATATACATATGCCTTGCTATTATTAGGAACACAATTATTGTAGCTATTATATAATAAACAGAAATCTAGATTATGCGACTACCCAAGTGTGTCCCTAGAGCTACGTCAATTCCTCAACGACAAACAATGAAGAGAACGTCCTAGGTTTGTTCAACATCAAACCAGGGGCGGATATAGGCTTGTTGGCAGAGGGTCTCAGTCAGTCATAGTCATATGTCGTTCTACTTACGAACCGGGGGGGGGGGAGACGGGACGACACATGTCTCGTTCTACTTACAGAAGGAATGATATTAGCCGTCTGCTAATACGTCAGTCTTTACATTGACACTAGTTACGATGCAGGCCAATATACGTGTTCCTTTACCGTAATATTTGCCACGGACACTGGGGGGATCTAAGACCCCCCTTCGTGGCCTAGCGCGGGTCTTTAGACACCTATGATCCCCTGGATCCGCTGCTGCAAACTATTCATTCACCAGATGGAGTAATTGATACGCATGCCCTTTCAGCTTAGTTTGAAACTTTCTGTAAATTGCAATAAAAATATGTACTTTGTGTTTTACAATGCAAACTGCATAACGCACTTTTCGTAAGGAGCCTATTAAGAAATATGTTAATTTAGTGTTTAGACATGTTAATTACTAGATATACAAACTATGATGAAACTATTCTTTGTGCCAGACGCATCTATAAATCACATGGATGAAAACTTACTTTAGCGCTGTAGTCAATGGTGCGCTTGTAATATGGCATTGGTGAAGTAATTTCCCTCAGACCCAAGTCGAAGCATGTTACCTCTGAGAAACCTACCAACTGATCGCACGACGTTAACGAGACGTGGCGCCACCGACATAACTAACGAGACGACGGCAGACTGACATTGATAATGAAAGCTGATCTGTTAACAATGATTCATGACGACCTACCGACAACCTCAACTATATATAAGTGCTACAATTAACCCTTTTTTGACCGGACGTAGTTAATTTCCAGACATAACTGCCGACAACCCATAGATCTGTTAGAAATGATTGCAGATACATTAAAGTTTGATTACATTTGCGACTGACTGCACGATGTTGTGCTTCTGTTTGACTAGGCCTGTTTGCGATATGTATTGGTCAAATTCTCCAGACATAGCATCTACACAATATTTTTTACTTGTGGCTATTCGTTCATACGACGTTAAAACATAACGGTTCTCTTGTAGTGCAACGATTGTTGAATACAATCTGAACAGACGACACTTTATATCGCAGGATTTACATATAAATGTGATTTTATTACATATTGCACAGCAAAGAGTGTTATGGAAATACTGGCCTTGCAGGTTTAATGGCTGTCAGCTAAACATAAAGACAAGTCCTAGTGACTATAGTCCCACAGTTGCCTATCAGACTGTAGACATTCTACTACTAATGGTTGAATTAAGTCAGGCTGGGTTGAGGACACCAAGTAAAAGATTCTATTCATAAAATGCATTTTCAAAATGCAGCAAACAGTGTTTGCATGCGAGACAAGTTGAATGGATCAATTTTATGAGAACCCAGGCTTGGGTCTAGATGCAACATTTAGCCGATGCACCGCCATGCATTAGTTTTCATGAACGTAATTAAGATCAGTGTCGCTCCCATTAATCACGTACGACATGAGCGATTGGTGAAAGCTGCTGCACAAATAAAATTAATATGATCGATGCACAAGCATCCCTTAATACGGGCATGCATCCGGGAATGGAACTTTGGTCTAGATTAGTTGCGATTAATTCACGCTAATTTAAATAATTTTGTTTTATACCAATATATTTCGATAGATTGGATCTAGGTGTAAACGTGCACGAAACATTCCAGCCTCGTCCTAACAGACTATTCCACCCGCGTCCTGACAGACCATTCCAACTACGTCCAAACAGACCTGCGGCTAAACAACTTGCCTTGCGTTTGATAAATATGTCATGTTTACTTTGTACAATTTCGACTATAATTAAGTGTTGTATTGAAAAACCAACTCTCATAAAGTGCTTTCAATTGCAATAGGCTTAAAATATGACCCGGAACTACCTTTACCATACACATGAGAGCTAACGGAAAATTCTTAATAAAACCAGTATTGATGACCGGCTGCCATGTAGGCTTAAGTTGATGTATTTGAAATGTGGCACGTTAATACATGAAATGCTGTATTGCACACCGTTGAGACAAACAATCGAATGTTTTGCAAAAAGTGGCATATAACATTACTGTAAGATATGCCCGATGGCGGTTGGCCAAAAACGAACTCAGCTTCAACATAGTGTTGGCACAATAGTCTCTGTCGGAATGTTATCATTCTCACGTGGTCGTCACGATTATGATGCCTGTTTAATAAACACAATTATCATATGTGATAGAAGTGTGGTGGTCTCGTTACCAACTTTGAAGAATAAACATTAACAGTTCTGTTAAAATGGACTGAATGGTTCCGCTGCGGTTTCTCTGATGATTTCGGTTGCGTCTACTCGGAAACTATTTTATTCTACACGGAGAATATGCCATGAAGAAAACAAGAGCGAGTGTTTCTCGGAGTTGGCATCAGTCAGTGTTGCTGGCGTCCCGGATCACGCCGCCAGTAATCTCATCGTTTACTCGCTGCCACTCGCTGCTGGGCGCATCAGTCGTCATCTATTACCCCGCACACGTCAGCCGCGGCAGAAGAACAATTGTTGCACGCACCAGACTAATGCTATCTTAAGTAATGCATCAGTCATAGAGGCATTATGGGTCTCCTTCTTCCGCTACTGCATAACCAACGACGTTGCTTCCATGCAATCACGGACAACAATCTTTCTTCAACAGACAACTAATGCTGATCACTCGCTGTCTTCGTGACATTAACGTCTGGCAGTGTGATTCGACGATATTTTATGTTCCGCCGTGTAGCCCAATTCAGCACCACGAGCAGTACAATTAGTGATACGTTAACCGACTTAGTGGATGAAGATTTAGCCGGTCCAGGGCCTTTTGAAAAGATGTCCCATTAGCAGGCCGTGGTTAGCACGTTGATTTTAACCCAAATAATGTAGATGTGGATGTGGATGCACCCACGTAGCTGGTCCCAAGCGAATAAGGTATTCGAAGTGGATGACTACGTTAACGCTGTGGGTTGAGATATAATATAATATTATCACGGCTTCTGCTTGAA
>BSQZ01000005.1:16067500-16210000 GCA_033239005.1 Lamellibrachia satsuma | reverse complement strand
GTAACCTTGGTTGGTTGGATCTTTTTCCTTTCTTTGCCAAGTACTTCTCTGGTTGTTTCCTGAACAACTCCTTGATGTTGTCGGTGAGGACATTTATTTATTCTTCGAAAAGATTTAGAGCTGCGAATTTGCCGGCTATACTTGCCTCAACATTGTTTGGCAATTCCTGGGTCCTTCAGTCTCTCAAATCGGATACGTGGGCTTTTCTGGTGATGTGTTTTCTTCAGCTTGAGTTTCAATGTTGCTAGAACTATGTTGTGATCGCTGCCCATGTCAGCCCCGGGGAATGTTCTGGTGTTTGCCTTGTTGATTCTGGATTTGAAATGTCTTGGAGTAAGTATGTAGTCAATATGTTGGTGCGTTTTTCCATTAGGCGAGTGCCATGTTGTTCTCGTTGACAGTTTGTGCGGGTGTAACGTGTTCGCCAAGGTGAGTTGATGAGTTCTTGCGAATTCAAGAAGTTGTAGTCCTCTTTCAGTGGTTTCTCCTGTGCCAAGACGGCCTACAGTTCCAGCCTATAGTTCATATACATCTGGGCTGATTTTTGCATTCCAATCTCCTTGCACGATGAGGAAGTCTTTCCTTGGAGCTTTCTTGACAGCGTTCTCAAGCTCTTCGTAGAAGGCTTTAATAACATCGTCATCGTAATCTGATATTGGAGCATATAATTAGATAATATTGATGTTTTAATATTTAGCGGAGATTCGTATGGAAATCAGCCTGTTGGAGATTGGTGTACAGCTGATGACAGCATTTGTTATATTCTTGTTCACAAGGAATGCAACCCCATCTCCGCTGTGCCACAGTCTGTGTCCTTTCTATGTTGTTGTATTTCCAAAACCTGTCCTTCTGACGTCAGCCAGTCTAAGAATATCCAACCGATATCTGGATAATTCATGAGTTAGTTCTTTTACTTTTCTGCAAGCATATAGGGTGCAGACATTCCATATCCCTATGATGGTTTTCTCTACATGTAGCCTGATGCCTGCTCTTGATCTGGCTAACTTTCTCATAAAAGCCTTATTTTATCTCTTCTAGCAATTCAACTACCCTCCTTCTGTCAACACGCTTCAGCCTACATATTATATTATAGCTTTGTTGTTTTCAACGACCTGTAATATCTCTTAATCTTTCTGTGCCATTGGTTCCAACCCATAAACAAATTCTACCTTTTCCAACACGCACATATAGATCCTCATGTAACGTTGAATATTAACACAACTACCAAAAATGCCCATCCCCGGACGGGATACCTTGGTAGTTCATGTTTACTACATTTCATGATACACAACATTATAACAGAAATATCCTACCTTGGTGCTTGGTGCTGCCAGTTATTATCTTGACTGCTTCTTTCCAACTCTCGAATTTGCGAGGTAACACTGGCTGTTATTGTAACGTGTTGCCTTTGTATGACGTAACATTGGACGATCTAAAAACATTGACGTTGTAAACAATTGTACGTAATTGTTCGTGTAGCGTTGCGGACAGTTGTACGCAATAACTACAAAAGGTTAATCGATTGTTCGTAGAAAGGGTAATGGCGGGATGATTTTCGAAAAATGTTAAATTGCGACGACCCGACCGTGGATCGTAGATGAACCTCTGAAAGTTTAACGCCCGAGAGGCAAAGTGTCTCGGAGGAGCAACATAACCTACAAACATATTCACGGTGGATTATAATAAGATTCCTTGTCAAAGTGGTTACGGTATGATTTCATTTGAACTCTGTTGTCAACAGCGGGGCCCCAGTATCACTTCTGATCTGGTCAATCTACCTATGCAGTTGCCTTCCTCTGATCCGATGTCCTTTGAATCGTTGCTTGAATGCTTGACTACCGATGTTTTCTCTTGGTGTACAGCAATCATGCCCAAACCACCGGCGCATTATGTGTCTAATGACATCTGTGATGGATTCATGGGTGAATGGGTGTCCTCTCTGATCTGGATATTAATTTGCAATTTGTCTGCCCTGGTAACACCTCCGATAGCCCGCAGACTACGCATCTAAAAAACCTAAAGAGACTGTGTCTCGTGTGATCGCAGCGTCCAAACCTCTGCACTATAGATTGCTATTGTCACTATAAGGGCTCGGTATAGTTGGGCGTTCAGTCATGTTGAGATGCCTCTATTGAAAAATATGCCATATATGGGTCATATTTTTACTTATTTCACAGTCAGTTTACCTTTTTTCTCCGTGTCGTTTAGCAGTAGTCGTCTGAAGAAGATTGCTGATAGCAGTCGAAACGTCACGGGAAAAAAAGGTAAACTGACTGTGAAATAAGTAAAAATATTACTCATTTGAACCACCTAGTCTGATGAACATCTTCACTCATATGCCATATGTGGGTCTACCAAAGGCTGCCGGGTTAGCCAGGGTTATACGTCAACTAATAACACCTCTCTATGTAGACGGTGCTATACTATCTAGGAAACACAAGCGTCTCGAACACGGTGGACTTTTGAGTCATTTGCATATCTGATGTCAAAGCTGAGATAGACATCTAGCTAGCTTGAGCTCCTTGCATAAGTTGATCTCACTATCTCACTCTTATTTCCACTCTCAACCATTCTGTCAGTTGACCGTTGATGACGAATGCATATTTAACATTATCATATTCAATCATTGATATAATCTTTGGATCCACCGCAATACACATCGTCCACAAAGCCCCTCTCAAGACAGTATCAAATGCAGCATTGAAGTTCACAAAGCTGAAATGTAGTGGGACTTGGCGCTCATTTGCCTTTTCCATGATTAATCGAACTATGAAGATAGCATCTACTGCTTTTTTGTTCTTCCTGAATACAAACTGACGTCAAACGTCACTGCTGTCAGCTGTCCTCTATCATATTGCAGATTTTACTTGGATGGTATCGACACCAGGGCAGTTGCTCGGTACTTGAACACCCGTGTTAGTAACATGAAATTGATGTTATGTTCGGTGTTGCAGGCCTGTCGACGCAGGAGATCAGCCTCGAGAGCAGCGACATCCAGGAACAGATCAAGCAGTTCCGACGCAAGATCTCCATGATCAGAGACCTCATCGAACAAATGGACGTCAACTACCAGAGTTCAAAGCGATTCATGGCCATCCAACGCTACAGACTTATGAAGAACATGATTAAAACAATAATTTACAATAAATGGATTTGATTGCGTGTCTGCTGATTTATTCACCACGTCCTGCGGCCCGACTGCAATATGTGATGCCAGTAGTACAGAAGATAGATTTCGTGCACCACGTTGGCTTTCCTGAGTGCGTCGGTTGTCTTATAAAGAACTGGACAAGGACTATTATACAAATACCAGGACTGTACAAGGATCCGGTACATTCAACGAACATGTTGCCTCACCGGTTCGTGTTCTGGAACCGTGAAACCACGGTTGATCGTGGTTGGTCCTCTTCTTACGCATCAATATATGTAAGATGGGACATTAAAACATACATAGCCTATCTAATTTGTCATAGTAACAAGAAATAATATTTCCAATAAAATAAGCAAAAATAAAACTAATAAAACTATAGTATTATGGCATCGCCAACACTACCACCAAAATCGCCTCCAATACTACCATCAACACGAAATTGAAAAACTTTGCCAACACCACCGTCGCCAAACATTAACACCAGCATCATCGCCAACACCACCATCAACATCGCCGCCAGCACCACCAACAACACGATCATGGACACCATGGCCAACACCACCCGACTGTTCGCCTAGTACAGTACGTGTATACATTGAAAACTGGAGACAGGACATCGTATTGTCAAGAACATTGCTGCGACAGGATGCTGGAGACAACAACACTGTATTTTCGTGAACGTTGCTGTGATGTGGCGTTCAAAACACGATATTGTATTTTCGTGAACGTTGCTTTAACAAGATGTTGGAGACACGACATTGTATTATCACGAACATTGCTTTGATATGATGAAGGAGACACAACATTTAATTGTTTTGAACGTTGCTACGACATGATTTTGAAGACACAACATTGTATTGTCAGGGCATGCTGCTACAACGTGCTGAAGAAGCCGTTGAGTCCAGCCGATGTCAACCAAAAGGGGTCTCCCAATTTCCCAACAGGACAGCAGAAGGTAGCACGTTTAGTTATCCGAATTCGAATGCGTGCGTGCGTGCGTGCGTGCGAACCATAGTAGAATGTGCATACAACATATAAACCAAATCGCACTAATCCTTTTTAATTTTACAGCATTATAATATATTATGTAAAATATTTCTCACATTTATCTTTTTTTGCAAATTCATATGTGAACACCTCCAATGCATTGTAGCAATGAACGCACAGCGTCTTCCAAAGGTCCATCGATGTATTGGTGCGACAGGCCTCGGACAGTAACTCTTTGGTCATGCTTTCGCGCTTCTGTTGCCATTTTGGGGAGAAATCGGAGAAACAATAACTAACGAAATTGTGGCGGTAGCATTCTTGAGGCACACGTTCAGTACATGATTATGCATCCTTTGGAAATTGAAGCCGAATTTCATTGCAAAATGTAGAAGATAAACTCAACAACTTCCTCTAGGATGTCGTGCTCTTCATCCACAAACTGCAGGGCAAAGCTTTGCTGTTTCTGTTTTGATTTATCACAGGCTTCGTTTGCACTGATGCAACAAAACACTGTATTTCAGACATTTTAATCTTCAGCTGGATCTGCTTCCCGATGATTGCAATCAGTTGGTTCTGTATCACCTATCGTGCATTGTGTTGCAAAGTGCGTCTCGTCTGCAGAGCCATTTCGTGGGCATCAACCCAGAAGTTGAGAACATTCATATTGCCGTGACTCTCATCGGTGTTGAAATGGATGACGTCATCGCGGTGGCTTCTCAAGGCAATATTCTGTTTTTCAAAGAGAACAATCTTTATTACTGGCTGCAGCTTAAGGCAATTGTCTCTCACAAAGTTTCTAGCATGTTAACAGATCTGGTTGGAATAAGATGGACATCCCTGGGATCCGCCCCTTGATGTACGAACTGCGAGTGATTCCAGTCGTGATGTCGCCGATCTCGAAACAACAGCCAAGAATGTCATCCAATGAACTGTGCCAAGCTGCTGTTTCAAAACGAACTCGCTGTCTGAATTGTCACGAAATAATTATATATAATATAAAATGAATCAAATATTGTAATCAGATCTGGACGAAAATTGCATTAGTAGCAAATTAACTTTGTCGCAAGAATATTGTGATTGTTTTTTTCTGAATGTTCTTCAACATCAGACAATTATATCAGTCATAAATAAAATACTTGACCTGTCATGAATGGCACATCGTGTTTGAAAGAAGCCAAATGTTTCACACGTCTTTGTGCGATTGACTCTCCAAAATTGCATCATTTACTCTGCATCTCTAATGCTATCGTTGGTAACGTGAATAATGTATATTTTTTATATAAATCAAACTTGCTGTATCACTGTTCAAACTTGTATTTGCGTTACATAATTTTTATTGGATACGCGAGCAGAAAGAAAGAAGGCAGCTGAACAGTGTAAGGTGCCATACACAGTGTAAAGCCAATGTTGTTACATTGTCTTGTAGCATCACGGTTTTTGTCTGTTCAAAGCCTGGACAGTTAAAACCCAATTGTCTGCAAATTTGTTTGGCCAGCAAGTCTTTCAGTGTCCAATTCTCATTTCTGCACATTTCCTTAAAAATTCTTCAGCATCAACATTTAAATAAAAAGTGCCTCCATAGAGCAAGTGTCAATCCACAGTGCTGTGACGGAGCATGCTCTGCCAGACAAACATCTGTCACACAGCAATGTCTTTCGCAATACACCTACACATGCCTTGGTGTGTGTGATAGAACCACAGCTAGCTGTGTTATCCACCAGACTGGACGCTCAGATGGTGACTACAGGTACGCACCACCCCGACATGCTGGAGACTTGCCCACTTTCTTGTCCGAGTCCTGCCACTGATCTGGCGTCTTTGCCTGCAACAAAACCATTGTTAAATTCATTCTGAACAATATTAATGACTATATTTACATAAAATAATTAAATGTCTAAACAACGTAAATCAGCCTTTTATTTAAAAGCTTACTTTTTTTCAAGATATGTCCCAGATTATTTTAAATAGCATAAAGTTCATCATTACAAATCAGACAGACTCAATTATGACTCAAAACAGGAGAATTTTTACAGACACATATTTTTTATATGTAAACAAATATTTTAGCGCCCCTTTAAGAAGCACGTAATATCATTACAAAGGGAATACAATTACTTAGAAGCGTCAGAGTTTTGTCAAATGTTGCGAACAGCATATCTTTAATACACATACAACTGTTTGCGAAACTACTCGAGCATTCAATGTGGTCTTATTTTCACTTTCAGTTATACTAAGTTTACATATCTTCAGAAACTAGGTTAATCAATGACCCCTCAAACAATTGTTTCTACGTCTTTTATGGGTTTACTTCACAGAAGAACTGATTTCCTGCTGATGTATACCTTGGGAACCAACGAAACCCAACATGTGGCAACATGAGAGTGGCCACCCAGGGCTACTCATGTCATCACCTGTTGTGTTGTGGTGTTGTGGTGTCATGGGTCTGGCTGATTGACCTTCAGACACTAGCCACCATTTCAACAGCACAACAAAAGCCATTACTTACAGATATTGATAAAGCAATGAGGTTTTTCAGTTCATCCTGTAGGACATTGTTCACCATTCGGTGTCTCTGAAAAGGATAAAATAACATTTATTAAAATGTACAATAGTTTTCCTTATAGCCAAGACCAGATTCACATCAAGAATAATGCTTAAAACACTTATTTAAAATAAATATATAGACACTTTTTTCCTCCCAACAACAAGCTAGAATGCAAGTGTAAATTTTAAGACCCAATCAGCTGCCATAAACTCTCTAACTGTCCAGTCCAGATTAGACCCAATTAGTTGTCACAAACTCATTAACTGTCCCATCTAGATTAGACCCAATTAGCTGCCACAAACTAATTAAATGTCACATCAAGATTAGACCCAATTAGCTGCTACAAACTCACTAACTGTCATATCTAGATTAGACCCAATTAGTTGTCACAGAGGCTCTACGTGCAGAGGCATTTCTGAAATTTAAGTCTGGCAAAATTCCAGACCAGGGCTACCCAGCTTAGTTTTACTAAATTGTTCATGACTGCTGTGTATGCTGTTTTTGAAACAAGACATTATCGCAATATGTAGAAATGAGGTGCTCCAAGATAACAGAACATAGAAGCCCATGCAGTGACTTAGTACTTGCTCCAGCACAGAGGGTCTCCATATTTTACCTGTATCGTGGGTGTATCTTGAAACTTGTCTGACACAACCACAACCCGAAAGTGCAGCTCAGATCCTAGACACATTTCAAATGTAATACATTAGGATGAAATGAATACAGTACATGAATAAGAATCAGTTTTTAATTTTTGTATAAGAATCAGTTTTGCACGCACGAACCAGGGCTGGGGTGAATAAAAACATTTATTGGAATTAGTCAATTCAATTCCTGAATTTGAATTAAAAGATTTTCACCAAGCAGAATTTGAATTTGAATTGAAAGATTCTGAGTAAGAATGAACTGAATCTAATTTTCTTGTGCTGGTGCGATCTGGTTTTATTTTCAATGTGGTCCTCAATCCAACCCTAGAATTGTATATGAATTCAAAGTCTTTGTAGCAGCTAAACATACATTTGTACACCATTCGAAGATCCGAGGTAAGAACATTTGTCCAAATTTGAGCAAAGGGTCTGGGTGGCAATGTTACCATGTGGCAATAGGGAAAAAAACAGAAGTTCTGGTCAAATCAGACTATGGTGGGATGTGATGAGTTTACTTTGAATTCAATACAGGTTGCAGCTCCTGCTCTGAGATAACATTTGTTGTCTGTCTGCACATATCTGAAACCATGCCCTTTATGTGTGCTGGGAAAGTGTGAAGCCATAGCCACCCCAATGGGGCATCCCAACAATTAGTAATTGGTTTGCTACTCCTGCATTGTTTCACTGAGCAGGTATTTCTGAAGCCATAAAATGATCAGCCAACTGGTCTTTTCACGTTGTTTGAATAACAGCTCAGCCATTGTCTGTACATTGTTTACAATTACTAGCAGTTTGGAATAAACCTGATATTTTGTAAGTTTGCAACAATATATGTAATAGAAAAGTAATAGACTATTACTTTACGATCTATTACTATTACTTTTGAAAAAAGTTCCTCTATTACTATTATAGAAAAAGTCTATTACAATTACATATTACTAATTACTATTATCCCATGCATTTGTGTTGGAAAAACTCATATAGAATTAATTCGGAATTGGAATTGAATTGGATTTGAACTGAAAGATATGAGCTCGAATTTGAATTGCAAAAAAATAATTGAAAAAAAATTATTTGAATTTGAATTGATTAAATTGAATTGAAAGGAAATTGAATTGATTAAATGGAATTGACCCCAGCCCTGGCAAGCACACATACACTCAAAAAGTACAGGAATAGAGATTCAAACAAACACATTTTGAAAGGTAAATTATTAGAACCTGTATGTACAACCATAATTATTAGAGTTGGTCCATTTCCTTAAAGACCTACCTTTTGGAACTTTGTGCATGTAACTTTCGTTGACAATGTCCAGATGTTTTGGCTGAAATATATATGCATAAATAAATTTTAGAAGGCAGAAAACATTACAAAATGGGGTAGCTGTTTTGCACTGAAAAGGTAAAACCGATGCCTAATGGCGATGTATACCTGTGTGACACTCAAAAGAAAGCTACACAATCAGTGAATTGGTCCATTGTAATGAGAAACTGTCTCACGCTCAACCTGTGCTACACAGACAACCACAGACACAGACAACCTGTGCTACACAGACAACCACAGACACAGACAACCTGTGCTACACAGACAACCACAGACAACCTGTGCTACACAGACAACCACAGAAACAGACAACCTGTGCTACACAGACACAGACAACCTGTGCTACACAGACATGTTGGACCTGGCCAGGACTACCAAAAGAAAAGCAAACACTGCCTACAGATCAGATCAGCAGTCATTTTGAAGTCCAAAAATGTATTAATTACAGTTTTGCTTAATGATAGCACCGCATTCTGAATTGTTCATTGGTCCATACATTCACTGCATTTTGGAATATGTTTTAATTAAGAGTGTCCTATAAATATCTCTGATTAGACAACTGGAAATTGGGAATGTTCATGAAATATGGAAACAAAGTACTCAATACCCATTAGTCATGCTCATAAATGCAATATTTACATGTGAACTTTCATGGATAAAATACTTGTTAAGTGCAGCTTTCAAATACAGTGGGCTCTGTTTAATAGATGCACTTTAATACAACAGGAATAGGGAATGATTCTGTCCTAGCCAGAATATTTGATTCTACCAAAAGCCTGATTCTGTTATCCAAAATTCTGTTAATCAGAGTCCACTGTATTCAGAGTACTTTGTCTGTGTCCTTCTATTTTACCCCTTTGTGCCTTCGTAGCTACCCACCATGTAGAACAAACTGTGGTAATATTAGTTTATCTAGCTCACCTGGAAGTGTTCTGTCAACTTCTTCTTGATGACGGCCTGAACAGGTCTCTGTTGCAGACCACATCACAACAAATGGTTTTATGAAAGTATGTAATGTTTACATTTTATCATATACAGTGTATGTAAGAAGGTACAGTATATAACTGAAGAGCAGGATTCCAAAACGGGCAAAGTCCATTTTTACCACAGCACTACTTAGACATGTGTTTTATGTTCTTACTTTACATGCATAGATGCATGTCAATACTCTCTATTATAATGCCTAATGATAACAAATCCATTTGCCAGAATGAGGTAATTATGATTTATTATTTTAAAGCAAAACAAGTCATGCTTTTGGGGCTATGCACCTAAGAGATAATAAAAAGTAACCACGTGCAACTAAAAACAAAAATATCACGACAGTGGTTTACTCAGAATGTGTTTTAAAAGTTGGAGATGCACATACCAAGGACTGAGTGCATTTTGTAAAACTGTCTTGGGTGGACGTGGCTAGTTTTGGCTCTACACACATGGACTGAGCTCATGCAGATTGGAAAACCTTAAACGTGTTACAGCTGCGCAACAGGGATCAATCGTTATCACATTTTTGTTTTAAACTGACATAGTGCGTTCTGGAATCCGGCTCTTCAATTGCAATGGGGCATATGCGACTTATAATTGGAGCGGCACACAGACAGTCATTCAGGAATTAATACATTTTCAGAGACATGCACCAGGGAAGGGAATACCAATGACAGCCATACTTGTTGTCCTTCCTCTTACTGGGTGGTCGGAATTACAGATCAATTGGCTAGTCACATTATTGCAGATTTTTTATCTGACAATATAATGTATAAAAACATTGGTGCGATAAGGCAGCCATCAATCACTGACTTCATAGAATTAATTACATTAAAGATGACTTATTCTGTAATTCGCAACATATTTACAAGTGTAAAATTAAATGTTGACAACTGAACTTTGAAACCATAAAATGTGTATAGGAATTGTGCAATTTGTAAATACATATTTCAGGCTTATTGTCTTACCTCAGCTTCTGAAGTCATTGTGCTAGCAAACTTGGAATGTGCAGCCCCTCTTACAAGCAAACTTCTGGCTAACCTGCAAGCTATAAAACAGCTGCTGTTGTAATAGATGACAACATCAAAAACATGTCAAAAGTATTCTAGAAAGACTCAGATACCAAGGTAGCCATTGTAGTTTATTTACTTGCCATTGCTGAACATTACTTGTTACATCAGCCAAAATGACCAAACAAATCAGCAGCAAATATCATTGGTTAAGAATTTTTATTTTAATAGCAAATATTATTGGTTTATCATATAATTATGAAGCACCACTATTACGAACCGGAAATTCTGAACTATTGTTAAATTCTGAAAACTAAAATCTTGATTACTGAGTAACCAAATGGATGCTGCAATCAGAACCATCCTACTTAAGGCATCCACATTTCAAATACACACTTCCAAAGTAATTCTATGAGGGGTAGATAGAACAGCTAGCACCCATGATTCATGAGGCATTCATTTGATGGCTTGATTAATAAATATGATTGTATCTCATATTTTTTACTTAAAACGCCTCCTCAATTGATTTGGTTCATCGCAAGTCAGGTTTGTTGATGTTCAAATCTGTAGTGTGTGAACAGTTTAATAAAAGAGTGGGTAGCTTTGTTAAAATCATCAAAAGAATTGACCTTGATCATTAGAGCGGGTCTTCAGTCTTGAGTGTATATACTCCATACAGCCCCTTCGGTACATGACTAACATAAATAGGAGGTTGCATGTGGCACAATATAATAATATTATATAACTGATGTGGATAAACATGAAAAATAATTTAATCTTAAAATAAAACAGTGCAACTTGCAAAAGTGTATAAAGCCTAATTATGTCTTAGCATATTAATTGAGCCAGATCACTTTTTTCTTTTTTTGCAAAAATAGATCTGCTCAACAATAATTTTATATCTAGTCCAATGATTTCACTGAAACTAAATAAAAACTTTATCCAAATGAGCTAGTATGTCGAAGGTAATAATAGGTTTGAATTTTCACTAAATGAGTCGGAAACAAGATCAGTGAAAAAATTGCATTTAGAAGGGAATTTTAAAGTATAAAGCATAACAGCTTTATTGCCTTTATGGCATCTCACTTTTTAAGTAAATTGCCATTATTAATTATGACTTGGTCTTGGAACAATGACAATATTATTTATTATTAATAATCATAAACATAATGTAAAATACTGGCAAGTTATTTTCTACAGAATTTTTTTGTCTTGTCATACAACAAGACTTGCAAGACTTTCCTGACATTCTACAGCAATAGGATAAAGCGGTGTGATTTCTCCGGCAGTCATTTCTCCAACACACCGAGAAGTGTGACTTGCCCGACCCCGCGTGTTGCTGTTGTTTACATGCGCCGCGCGAGTTGACCTCAACTTCAAGTGACTCAACATGCGTCGTCTCACTCGTCTTCATTTAACAAATACATGACATTTAATTCAGTGCAATAACGAGCCTTGTGCGAGAACAGACATGACACACAAACACTCACCCATATTCATTTAAATGGTTAAGTCAATTTAGGCACTAAATAACACGGACCTGCACGCGTGTAACAGAATTGGATGTGTTGACGTGAAGCTTGTACCAAAGGTTTTCATTGGCGAACCATAAAGGAGCCAATCAACTGGCCTGTAGCACATGTTCTGATTTCCTACAGCAAAATGGCGACGTATATGGACGTAGGGAGAGTGCAGTACGTTGTCGAACCGGGCCTAAAGGCACCGCTAAGCAAATTATACTTCTGCGTGCATTGTCTGAAACTGAAATCTAGTGACTGTGTTTTGCACGAGGTAATAATAAAATGCGTGAACATGTAAATTATATTGTGGCAGAAAAAATCTGATAAGTATATCGATAGTATCGGTGACTGAGTGTGAGAAACTGAGACTGAGTACGAGTCCTGACAGTGACACTATCTGACTCTGTCACCCTGTAACTGACTGACAGTCAGTGTCGGTGACACTGTCATCATCCTCACCGCAAGAGGCTTTTCATTATATCAGTATCTGGCAGATCGACCTGTTGAAACGCCGATTTTTTGGTTGCTGTGTTAACCAATGAGATTGCAAGCTTGAATTTACGAGGCCTACATACTAGAACTTAACTTTATTTGGTTGTGGGACTGCGTCGCTGGTTGGAGGGGTAATTATTAAGACAAGTATACTGTCTACTAATGATAGGGGCCTATGCCAGGCTATGGAAACGTTCTATGAAGTTTGGGGCGTGTGTGCGTCTGGTTCTCAGAGCAACATCTTGACCAAAACGGCAAATTGGATGAAGTACAAATGATTCAGCGTACATCCACCCATGCCATGGCATGGAATAAACGGAAAACTCCTCATTTCAACATGTCGATCTGCCAACAGTACCACTGTTCCATAGTACTACTACCACCCCTGGCTAGCGAGGATGTTGTCAGTCTCTGACTGGAGTGTCAGTTCTTGATGATCGTTTACTTTGTTTATTTTCTTACCTAATTATGAAAATGACCACCCAGAGTCAGTAAATGTCTCATAAATTCACCATGATATGTCGCATTCACTTGATCAAATAATTTCACTTCATTCCGTTGTTGACTTTTTTATGGATGTAATTGACATTTGTAATTTACCGCAGCCATGCTGTTAATACTACATGCTACTGTGTCTTTTGACTCCTGATGTCACTCCTCAGTGTTAGTGACACACAAAGTATCCAGTCATCAATAGCAGTTGTGTATTGTTTCCTTTTCAACACCTTATCATTTTGTCTGCAATATCATTACAATTCACTAGCAAAAATTCCCATCCTCCAGATGGGATGATTGGTTTGTTTGTAAGTGACTGTCATGATAACAATATTTCTAAAAGTGTTATCATTAAAATAAAGTTTAAATTCTCAATTCTGGTTAATTTTCTATTTCTATTAGAATATATATTGTATACAATGTACATCACAATTTAATAGTTAATTCACTACATGATTTACTTGACTTTAGATGATGGTACTATGTTTTGCATGTTGTTATTATTGACTTATTTTTATTGGCTTATTTTAGGTCGATTCCAACTACTGCCCAAATTGTTTGGAGAATGTAACTTCTGGTGAAGCAAAGCTGAGAAGGAATAAGTATGGAATTAGGCCTTTTTCTTGTGCAGTATATTTTCCAGTTGCAATACATAGAGGACAAATAATAGTCTACATTTGATATATATATATATATATATATATATATATATATATATATATATATATATATATATATATTTATAGTTACCAGGGCATGAGTTCATAATGCTATTGAATTGTGTGTAATTTAAAGGGTTGTATTGCAATTGCTCACAATGCATATGTTCAAAGGGCACCTGTTTGCAAGGTGTTTGTTCATAGGGCATCTGTTCATAGGACATCTATTCACAGGGCATCTGTTCACAAGGTATCTGCGCACATGGCATCTTTTCACAGGGCATGCATGTTTAGAGGGCATCTGTTCTAAGGGCATACGTCTGTTCAAAGAGCATATGTCTGTTCAAAGGGCATGTGTTCACAGGGTATTTGTGCACGCATGCACGCACGCACACAGTGCTAAAAGCTAAATTTGTAAAAGTATGATTTAAAAAACATTGTAAAATGGTAAATTATCATTGATATTGATCACTAAATAATAAACTGTGTTGTTGTTGTGGGCTTGTAAAACAGTACTCTGGAAAACGGAACTGGATTACACATGCAGTTTATGAAATGTGAATGGTGTGTTAAACTGTGTTTTCATTGCGACTGTCTGTTCCAGATGTTCCAACTGCTTCGACTGTCCGAGCTGTGGCAACACACTGTCCACTCGGGCCACTAGTATCCCAGTGACCACCACTGACCAGGAGGGCACACCAAAGAGTGCTGCCAAGAAAGTCTTCTATTTGGCATGTGGATTCTGTCGGTGGACGTCCAGAGATGTGGGCATACCAGACCAGACAACTGGTCAGTAGCACTGGATACTACTGGCCATGGTTGGGTTCAATTGTAATTGTTTAGGATGGCTGGGGCGGTTAGCGTGTCAGTTGATTTTTTTATTTTTCGTCATAACATGCTAGGATATACTGAACTAAATGTCGACACCACAAAAATCACCCAGCACTAACATCATATTTTGCCTTTAAACACACAGTCCATTTGGAAATCCCCTTGAGTTCCCAGAAAAGTGGCAGTGTTTCCGTAGTAATGTCCGCATGCACTACGATGTTCGAATCAGCTATATCCATTTGCCTTGAAAGCGGAACACATCGTCTGGTTACTGTAGTGCTAGTACACATCAGTATTATATCTACCTAACTAAATCGTACTTAAACCAGCAAATATCAGCGTTAACGTAGTTAATTGTGCCTTTGACACTAATGGAAATGCCAACGTATATGTGACATGGTGACGTGAGATAGTGTTTTCATTAATAACCAGGAAATGATGTTTCAAATATTGTTTGAGAAAAGCTACAACACTCATGATGTTGCAATTTTGCATATGAACGCATCTTATGTGCACGCAACGTAATACAGCAGTAAATTATGATTGGTGAAGCGTTTGTGTCAAAAATACACTGTGACTTTAGGCTGTCATTCAAATTTTGCTTAAATCATTCACTATGGTGTAGCAGACAACTGGTTTATGTTAACCAAATTCTGCTGTAAAGTTATCAGTTACACCTTTATATTCATATGTGTCATTCATATGTGTCATTTATTTTAACTACAATCTATGATGAAATGGTTAATTTATCTTAAAAACTTCTACTGAAACTAATCAATTCAAGACAAGCATATAATAGCCACCCCAGCTACCTTTATGTGTAAATAATTATAATTACAGTGTAATTGCTTTTTTAGAATATTGTAATTGGGAACATTAAAAAAAATTCTATCTGCATATGGCATTCTGGAAAGGCTATAACTGTCAATCAAAAACATGTACACCAACACGAAGGCCAAAGTGTTGTCACCAGATGACGAGACAGATATTTTTGACATAATCGCAGGAGTGCTTCAGGAGATACTTTGGCTCCCTTTCTCTTTATTATTGTACTCGATTATGTGATGAGGCAGGCAATTGATGGCCGAGAAGAGGAACTAGGCTTTACTCTCAAAAACAGGAGGAGCAGAAGAGTTAAACCAGAGATGATAGCAAACCTTGACTTTGCGGATGACATCACCTTACTGTCTGACCCCATAAAGCAAGCCCAGCAGTTACTGAACCAAGTTGAAAAGGAATGTTAAAAAGTCGCCCTGTGCATTAATGCCAAGTAGACCAAGTTCATGGCATACAACAGAAATGGCCCAAAGCTGAAGGAGGTGAATAACTTCAAATACATGGGTATGGGTAGATTCCACTGAGGAAGACATACGAATCAGAAACGGCCTTGCATGGGCTGCCACAAAAAACACTCATCGTGGCAACTGTGGAATCAGTACTCCTGTATGGATCAGAAGCCTGGACATTGACTAAATCTCTGGAAAAACAGTTGAATGGCTGGTACACTAGACTACTGTGAATGGTGTTGAGTGTTCACTGGAAAGCTAGAGCACATGACTAATGAAGAGCTGTATGGAACAACGATGAGGGTAACAGACATGATTCAGGAGCGCATGATGCGGTTTACTGGGCACAACACAAGCGGGGATGGCATTGTCCAAACTAATACTCTGGGAGCCGATGCAAGGACATGCTTCAAGGGGTCGGCCCGCTCACAGCTACATCGAATCCTAAAATCGGATGCTGGAATTAACTACATGCATGAAAGAGAGAGAGAGAGCTGAATGGCAAGCCATCAAATCCTGAAGTCTTTCGACCAAATCCTGAAGTCTTTGCGGATGACATCGCCTTACTGTCTGACCCCATAAAGCAAGCCCAGCAGTTACTGAACCAAGTTGAAAAGGAATGTTAAAAAGTCGCCCTGTGCATTAATGCCAAGTAGACCAAGTTCATGGCATACAACAGAAATGGCCCAAAGCTGAAGGAGGTGAATAACTTCAAATACATGGGTATGGGTAGATTCCACTGAGGAAGACATACGAATCAGAAACGGCCTTGCATGGGCTGCCACAAAAAACACTCATCGTGGCAACTGTGGAATCAGTACTCCTGTATGGATCAGAAGCCTGGACATTGACTAAATCTCTGGAAAAACAGTTGAATGGCTGGTACACTAGACTACTGTGAATGGTGTTGAGTGTTCACTGGAAAGCTAGAGCACATGACTAATGAAGAGCTGTATGGAACAACGATGAGGGTAACAGACATGATTCAGGAGCGCATGATGCGGTTTACTGGGCACAACACAAGCGGGGATGGCATTGTCCAAACTAATACTCTGGGAGCCGATGCAAGGACATGCTTCAAGGGGTCGGCCCGCTCACAGCTACATCGAATCCTAAAATCGGATGCTGGAATTAACTACATGCATGAAAGAGAGAGAGAGAGCTGAATGGCAAGCCATCAAATCCTGAAGTCTTTCGACCAGACAGATAGAATTGGGTTTTTATGAGACTGTTGCTGACCATTGTGATTGAACCCAACTCTGACAGGAAGAATGCACGAATTAACCTAAGACCCTGTCTAAAACTAGCAGTACTTAATGATACATGTAATCTTCCTTTATAAAACATTGTATTTGGACTCAATCTACAAACTGTTGTAATTAACCCCCTATGTACCATTGTTACTGACTTGTTAGAACACTGTCAGTTATAGCAACATCTAGTGACCTTGTCCTTGTATTACATAACTTGGGACAGTTGTAGAAAAGATGCATGATGCTGTGAACAGTGACCTGTATGCCTACAATCGTATATATGTATATGGGACATCACTAACACTGTTATTTTATTTTCTCTTGCAGCGAGTGGATGTTGGCCTGTTCAAGAGAATCTCCAAGTCAAGCAGGTATGTTCATTTGTTTCTTTGCCTGTAGGATGTATACACACATAGGAGTGAGTAGTAGACTTATGTTCATTTGTTTCTTTGCCTGTAGGATGTATACACACGTAGGAGTGAGTAGTAGACTTATATTCATTTGTTTCTTTGCCTGTAGGATGTATACACACGTACGAGTGAGTAGTAGACTTATATTCATTTGTTTCTTTGCCTGTAGGATGTATACACACGTAGGAGTGAGTAGTAGACTTATGTTCATTTGTTTCTTTGCCTGTAGGATGTATACACACGTAGGAGTGAGTAGTAGACTTATGTTCATTTGTTTCTTTGCCTGTAGGATGTATACACACATACGAGTGAGTAGTAGACTTATGTTCATTTGTTTCTTTGCCTGTAGGATGTATACACACATAGGAGTGAGTACCAGGTAGTAGACTTATGTTCATTTGTTTCTTTGCCTGTAGGATGTATACACACGTAGGAGTGAGTACCAGGTAGTAGACTTATGTTCATTTGTTTCTTTGCCTGTAGGATGTATACACACATAGGAGTGAGTACCAGGTAGTAGACTTATGTTCATTTGTTTCTTTGCCTGTAGGATGTATACACACATAGGAGTGAGTACCAGGTAGTAGACTTATGTTCATTTGTTTCTTTGCCTGTAGGATGTATACACACGTAGGAGTGAGTACCAGGTAGTAGACTTATGTTCATTTGTTTCTTTGCCTGTAGGATGTATACACACATAGGAGTGAGTACCAGGTAGTAGACTTATGTTCATCCCCGTTCCAACACACTATTGTTTAGTTATAGCTTGTTTTCACATGCTGCACATTTTTTGCATTTAGTACGGTGGAACTGTTACCGTTTGTGAATGATTTATTGATTTGTTTATTGTTAAAACAAAACGTATACTGTATTTATTTCTGGTCAGTATTCACAGATTTGTTGTTTGTTTAGGGCTGAGTTGGAAACAGTAAAGTAGTAAATATTGCTTCATTTACAAAAAACATAAAATCTCATTTACATAATGGTGGCATTTAATGTAACTTGAAATTCTGGTTTACCTATTTGGACCAATTTACATGGGTTTCTTAATATATCATACTATTACTAATATTTATCATAACAAAATAAATGTGGTATAATTTTATTGCTAAAAACACTATTATAAAACATAAATAACACAATTCTTGATAAATACTAGATGTTCAAAGGGACAAATGCACACATGTTACCAGAAAATTAATAGGATATATGAAGTTTTTTCATGAATTTTATTCTCGTGTAAACATTGATGCATAAGTAAGTGAATGTCCAACTTATCGACCATGGCCACCTGTAGGGGTTAAATATTTGTGTTACTTAAACCATAATCCTACACAAACTTTTATTTGACACATTGAAAACATAACTGACACCAACATGTTTGGTGTTGACTTGTTGATAAATCTTGTTGAGTAGACGAGGTCTGACTGCAGTGTATATGTGCTACTTCAGATCAGCACGCTGCTGGAGTACTACCGTCAGCTGGCCCAGTGTGAGAAGGCTGACCGTGAGAAGAAGAAACACACACGTAGACGCAGCTATCTGCAACTGTCGGTCAGTGTCACATCTCTACAACATTGTCATATCTCTCAAGTGTCACATGTAGCCATGTTTGAGCCATTAGTAATGAAGAAAGTAGTTCTGTTGTAACTTGTCATCTCACTGAAAACTACAGTCTAGGTCTGTTGCCCCCTGGGACCGTATGCATGATTGAATGCATCGCTAACAGTAAAGTAAATACCACAAGTAAGTTACAAAGCTTGATAATGATTAAAAGAGAGAAGAGAGTTTTGGCAAGACATCACTGTCAAGCCTAGGCAAAGGTAGACATGCATGTTTGGTGCTGAACACCACAACTTTTGTAAGGAGGACAACGTTAAAAAGAAATATAATTATTTAAAATCAGCGACTCTAAATAGTGAGTGGGACCAAAACAGACAGGGGACCATCAAACAAAACAGCGGACCACCAAACAACCAGTGGACCACCAAACAAACCAGTGGACCATCAAACAAACCTGTGGACCACTAAACAAACCAGTGGACCACCAAACAAACCAGCGGACCACCAAACAAACCAGCGGACCACCAAACAAACCAGCAGACCACCAAACAAACCAATGGATCACCAAACAAACCAGCAGACCACCAAACAAACCAGCGGACCACCAAACAAACCAGCAGAACACCAAACAAACCAGCAGACCACCAAACAAACCAATGGATCACCAAACAAACCAGCAGACCACCAAACAAACCAGCGGACCACCAAACAAACCAGCAGACCACCAAACAAACCAGCAGACCACCAAACAAACCAGCAGACCACCAAACAAACCAGTGGACCACCAAACAAACCAGCAGACCACCAAACAAACCAGCAGACCACCAAACAAACCAATGGATCACCAAACAAATCAGCAGACCACCAAACAAACCAGCAGACCACCAAACAAACCAGCAGACCACCAAACAAACCAATGGATCACCAAACAAACCAGCAGACCACCAAACAAACCAGCGGACCACCAAACAAACCAGTGGACCACCAAACAAACCAGCAGACCACCAAACAAACCAGCAGACCACCAAACAAACCAGCAGACCACCAAACAAACCAGCAGACCACCAAACAAACCAGCAGACCACCAAACAAACCAGCGGACCACCAAACAAACCAGTGGACCACCAAACAAACCAGCAGACCACCAAACAAACCAGCAGACCACCAAACAAACCAGCAGACCACCAAACAAACCAGCAGACCACCAAACAAACCAATGGATCACCAAACAAACCAGCAGACCACCAAACAAACTAGCAGACCACCAAACAAACCAACAGACCACCAAACAAACCAATGAATCACCAAACAAACCAGCAGACCACCAAACAAACCAGCGGACCACCAAACAAACCAGCGGACCACCAAATAAACCAGTGGATCACCAAACAAACCAGCAGACCACCAAACAAACTAGCAGACCACCAAACAAACTGCTGCTGTATGCAAATGTCATCGTGAACATAATAATCGTCAACAATCGACAGTATATCTAAATCTCTAACTCTGAACTTTGAATGTTATGAAAAATTTTCAAAGGATTCGTTCGATCACAGAATATTCTATTTCGCCTTAAATGTCCGCGGTGTCGTCTATGCCAAACAATCGCTGATCCTATCTTACATTTGTGCTACACTTACGCCAGAGACTATGTGTCTCAGAATTGGCTATGACATCATACCTATACCTTACAGAAACATGAATGAAATGATTATCCCAATATATTACCTGTTTATCAAGTCAGTTGAAATACCAACATACATTGCTTGTACACCCATTCACTGTGTACTGATAGCTGTATACTATGGAATGGATACATCTACTGAAGTCGATGTTTGTTTGAGCAGGATAGATATGGATTGGGTGCCGTGGCTTCCCGTAGACGCTCTGCTCTCATGAGCATGGCCAGTCTTAAGTAAGTGCATTCACTCACTCAATTACTACTCAGCATACACAACTGACTTCAAAAGATTATGGAGATTATTACATGTTTCACAAGTACATTGTAAGATGTGCCTTATACTTCTGACAGACTGCATGTGTAGTTTCTTTTAAAGCTGGTACCAACGTCTGAAAACGCAAAATAATATAAATAGTCTATAAATTATATTCTTTTCACAGGTATAAATTCATTTTAAAAGATAATGTTCAATTTCCCCATGGCTGATGTTATATGTTACAGTGAAACTGTGTCTTCTGGTAAGCATACCTTTCAGGCCAGTTACCAATACATCAATTATTTAGGTAACATGCCAAACTCTGATGTATTTCCAAATATAGCACAAGCCTTGACTAAAATGTGAAAACGTGAATGTGTTTGCTGTTATAAATCCATGTTTGCCCTGTTCATGTGTGTACGTTTTGATTGTTATTTGTTTAAGTTTGAAGGAAGGTGAATACATGAAGGTGCCTGATGCCCCGGTGTGTGTAGGGAGAGAGGACGTGATGCCACTCCCAGACGACGTCTACACCAAGCCATTCTCCCTCACAGATGGTTCGTTACCTTCCCCTTGGCGACTCACAGCTCAATCACAAGATGTTCTCTTGTTCCTTGTAGTTATGTAAACATTTGTTTATCAGGACATTCAATTCAGGACAAGATAATCTCAAATACCTCCCAATTACAATTACCTAGTTGCAACTGCTGATAGCTCTACCATCCAATTAGTGCTGTTGACAGAGCCATTGGTAGAGTTGTCAGTAACTCTGGTGGTGCTGCAGATGAGTCTTTGAAGCTGTTACAGCTTTTGATTAAACTTACCAGTGCTTACATCAATGTCTGAAATGGACTAATGGTTTTGGACTAATAATTTAGAAGTTGTGCTATGCTTCTTAAAATCTTTTCTATGTTTTGTGTCTTGTTTATTCCAAGCTGTCACAGTTTCACTGGAAATCTGTTTCTCTGTGTGGTTCAGTAACAACAATAGGCCAACGTCTTGCGAGTGTGGAAAGCCAGCCATCTGAAGTATCTGGTCTGTATCCCAACCACAAGCACCTGCTCATCAAACGCTCACAACGTTGCAAGGTAACACTAGGGAATGGCCCAGTGCCAGGGCAGTATACCTGTGGCAGGAGGTAGTATTGATGTTAGACGATCCGTAGTGTTGATGTTAGACAATCTGTGGTGTTGATGTTAGATGATCCGTAGTGTTGATGTTAGATGATCTGTGGTGTTGATATTGGATGATCCTTAGTGTTGATCCTTAATATTGATGTTAGAGAGTCCTTAGTGTTGATGTTAGACCATCCTTAATGTTAATGTTAAGTCATCCTTAGTGTTGATGTTAGACAATCCTTAGTGTTGATGTTATATGATCCTGAGTTTTGATGTAAGATGTTCCATTATGTTGATGTCAGACATTCCTTATGTTGATGTTAGATGATCCTTAGTGTTAATGTAAGACGATCCATAATGTTGATGTTAGACAATCCTTAGTGTTGATGTTAGACAATGCTTTACCTTACTTTTGATGTTAGCGTAGATAATAGACAATACTGAGTGTTGGTTTTAGTTGTGCATCAAATAAACCTTGATGGAATAAAGAATTTATTACATATAATCTTCACAGAACTGGTTGTTCTTGTGTTTCCAGGAATGTGAACACAAACTGAGCAAGCCGGAGTACAATCCATCTTCCATCAAGTTCAAGATTCAACTCGTTGGACTGTGAGTATTGATTAACTTAAATGTTTTATGTAACATTAATTTATCTGTAGAGCGGCCATAATACACAGTTTACAGTATGAATAAAATGATGGGAGTGTCAGATTTAGATGTATCACAACAGTTTTGCACATTTTTTATTACAACTTGATGGCAGTTCAGAAACACAATAGGTCATCAGGAATTAAATTAAGTTTTACTAGTTATAACTAAATTTGTTTGCTGTGCAGACAGAACACTGGTCACCAATGCACTGCAGTAAGCAGCATACTGGTGATCAGTGGATCGTGGATGTTGGATTTTTTGTGTATGTAGACATTTGTGTATTTGTGACACATACACTGAAGTCAGTCTCTGTTAGAAAAATGCAAGAAACTATTTATTTAGAGTGACATGTTAGCAGCTGCAGCCACTTTAAGGTCAGTGACAGGTTCATTTTGTATATGTAATATCAGTCAGATATTTATAAAATGTTATTGTTTTCTTTGTAGACATCATGTGCCAGAAATAAGAATGATGTCAATCCCAGCCTTGGAGTTTCACAAGGTAGACAGCTTATGCTAATTAGCAAGTTTTAGAACACAATTATGTATCTTGATCATCTAACGTCAACAAACTTGATTGTCAAACATCAACACTTAATTATTTTCTTCATGACAGTTTTGTTGGTGAATCTGTGCAACATTCAAATACTTCATGTTCTTGTTACTGACGTCTAGTGGTGTTGGATACGTTTAGAAGACATTAACCGTTGCACAATTGTTCTCTGTATTGACTGAAGAATGATTAAGATATGTGTGAATAACTAAATGATTAAGATATGTGTGAATAACTAAATGAGTCAGATATGTGTGAATAACTAAATGATTCAGATATGTGTGAATAACTAAAATGTTATTTCTGGGTCAGGAAGCTGCAGTGGTTCTGACCCTGTTCAACCCCCTGGACATTGTCACCTCTGTGACCCTGCTCCCTGTTGACCTCCAGCTGGACAACTGGTCTACAGCACAGGTCAGTGACCCCTGCCCTGACCATGGGTACTAGAAAGTGACTACAAAGGATGCTAGTTATAAATAGTGATGTTAAATAGACACCTATAATCAGACCACCCAGCTTATTATACCACTGAGCAGCAGAAAGCACCAACAGCATTTAAGATATTAACCTCACTACATGACACAGCATTTTCTGCAGGTAGTAAATATTTTGAACATAATTACCATATGACAGGTCATGCAAATTATTATCATAAGTCTGTACTGTACATATAATATATGTCATTATTGCAGCTAGGATTATCAATGTCTCGAATGTACACCATGTATACAAATAGGGCCAGGTTATTGGATGATATACCACAAGACTGCTTCATTTGATAGTTGTGAAATATTTGACAATTGTCAAATCTTGATGGGCCAACTGTTGTCACAAGTACCTCATTAGATACCCACTATATATATATATATATATATATATATATATATATATATATATATATATATATATATATATATATATATATATATATATATATATATATATATTCATTTTCAACAACAGGTGAATGGTACACATGGCGTGAGCCCAGATTGGAAGATATCCGTCATGTCATTAATATGACCCAAATTGTCCACAAAGAATTATAATTTTAATGACAAAGTAGCAAATTGGTCTGTCTGGTAGACATACATCTTGTGTATGTAAGGCTGTCACACGAACTCAGAGCACTTAGTGTGAACAGTGAACTCTTTATGTTTCAGGTTGTGTTGCCCAGCTGTGAGTTGGTTCTAGCTGCCAGAGATGATGCGGCTGAGTTTGATGATGGCAGAGAACAGCAGAACTTCAAGGATGACCCAAGGTGAGTGACACTGACAGGACGGAGCACTGTGGAGTGTGGACACACACTGGCACACTCGTATGACTACCTGGGTGTAAACACTTCCATCCACAGTTCATTCAGCTCATCGTGGGTTCGTTGATGTTCAAATGTGTAGTGCATAAAAGGTTTAAGTAACATGTACAGGCGGCTTAATAAAAGAGTGGATACTTTGTTAAAATCATTGAAAGAATTTATTTTATATGTTAGATCGGGTAACTTGCAGAAGTGTGAATAGCATTATATATACAGCCTGACCACTTTTTCACTGAATTTTTACTGGGCCCAGTCGAAAATAATTTAATAGTTTGTTTGATGAGTTCACAAAAAACACATTTGCACTAACGAGCCAGCATGTCATAGTGAATTTTTTATTTTTTGCTTTCTAAGACTAGCAAAACTAATGTTCGTTGAAAGCTGTGAGATTTTAATGCCTTTGATTTAAATTGAATTAATGACAATGAATTGACCCAGGTCTGGTTGTCATTGCAGTGTTGTTGTCCTGCGGAAGGCCAACAAGCTCGGCTTCATCGTGAAGGTCACACCGCAGAGTGAGATGGCAGATGTCAAGGTCAGTGCTCACTTTTCCTCTATGTCTCAATATTTTGTATTTGGTGGTCTGTCAGTTTCCTGTATAAAAAGTTAACAATACATTGTTGTTTAGGCTTAAATCTCCATCCTCAACCGATTTTACCTATCACAAATCTGGTTCGTTTATGTCCAAATGTGTTGTGTGTGAATAGTAACATAAGTAACACAAGTAACACAAATAACACAAATAACACAAGTAACATAAGTAACATAAGTAACATAAGTAACATAAGAAACACAAGTAACATAAGTAACACAAGTAACATAAGTAACATAAGTAACATCAGCAGTCGATTTAATTTTTAAAATGTGTATTTTTGCTAAAATCATCCAAAAAGACAATCATGGACATGACTTCCATCCTCTCGCCAATGACTTGACAAAGTTATAACATTTTTGAGTTTTCAGAGATTCCATTTTCACATTTGACCAAACATTAAGTAATTTAATAGTTTGTCTGATGATTTCACAAAAAGAATACATACAAAAGTTGCACAAATGAGCTAGCATGTTGCAGTGCATAGTAGATATGTTTGATATTTCACAAAATGAATTTCAAATGAGACTAGCACAAAAATCAAATTGAGGAGGGACCTATAAAGCACTTTTCTGTTGTGGTTCAGTCACTTATCTGTGTAGACTTGACTTATACCCTTGTACTCCGTGTGGAGCATAGGTTGTCCACAAGCTTCCTCTACTTGGCCCTTTCTCAGTACAAAACTTCCAGCTAACCACAGGAGTGTCCCAACATCCGCCCTTCGGTCTCCACAGACCTTCCCCAGGTGGAGCGGGGTCTTCCTCTCTTCCGTTTCCCTTGTGGGTTCCATTTTAGAGCATGGCGTACCACGGTGGACGTTGGTTTTCGCAGGGTGTGGCCCTGCCAACTTTCTTCTCTTGATCTGGGCTTCTGCTTGTGCTTGTCCTGTTCTTCTCCAGATTTCTTCGTTTGTGATTTTGTCCTGCCATTTGATGTGAAGGATCGCCCTCAAGCATCTGTTAATGAAGGTCTGCACTTTGTGTGTTGAGGCCTTTGTTATGCACCAGGCTTCACACACATTAAGAACGACTGACTTTACGTTGGAGTTAAAAATGCGAAGCTTGGTCTTGACGGAGATAACCTGTGAGGTCCAAATGGGTCTCAGAGTCTTAAACGCTGCTGTGGCTTTCTCTATCCTGTTTTTGATGTCTCGGTTTGTGCTACCGTCTCTACTCACAACACTTCCCAGGTATGTGAACTGTTCCACGTCCTCTATGTCCTCACCCCTCAACTGGATGCTACTCTTATTCACTTTATTTGCTCTCATAGTCCTGATTTTCTTTTTGCTGATCTTCAGACCCAAATTTGCAGCATACACATACAGTGATGTCGCCTTGTCCTGCATGTTGTCATGACGATGTGAAAGTACTGCGACGTCATCTGCAAAGTCAATATCCACTATATGTGTAGAACAAGTTGGAAACATATGGCATACACAAGGTTAGCAGAAATCAAGGATGAGAGTCACAACGGCATCATCCCAGTAGCTCCTGTGTCAGCAGAAGCCCCATCCCAGTACAACTGGAGGTGTGAGAATTGAATGCCAGTAGCCGTTGAGTCAGTAGTCCCCATCCCAGTACAACTGGAGGTGTGAGAATTGAATGCCTGTAGCCGTTGAGTCAGTAGCCCCCATCCCAGTACAACTGGAGGTGTGAGAATTGAATGCCAGTAGCCGTTGAGTCAGTAGCCCCCATCCCAGTACAACTGGAGGTGTGAGAATTGAATGCCAGTAGCCGTTGAGTCAGTAGCCCCCATCCCAGTAGAACTGGAGGTGTGAGAATTGAATACCAGTAACCGTTGAGTCAGTAGCCCTCATCCCAGTAGAACTGGAGGTGTGAGAATTGAATACCAGTAGCCGTTGAGTCAGTAGCCCTCATCCCAGTAGAACTGGAGGTGTGAGAATTGAATGCCAGTAGCCCCCATCCCAGTAGAACTGGAGGTGTGAGAATTGAATACCAGTAGCCGTTGAGTCAGTAGCCCCCATCCCAGTAGAACTGGAGGTGTGAGAATTGAATGCCAGTAGCCCCCATCCCAGTAGAACTGGAGGTGTGAGAATTGAATACCAGTAGCCGTTGAGTCAGTAGCCCTCATCCCAGTAGAACTGGAGGTGTAAGAATTGAATACCAGTAGCCGTTGAGTCAGTAGCCCTCATCCCAGTAGAACTGGAGGTGTGAGAATTGAATGCCAGTAGCCCCCATCCCAGTAGAACTGGAGGTGTGAGAATTGAATACCAGTAGCCGTTGAGTCAGTAGCCCCCATCCCAGTAGAACTGGAGGTGTGAGAATTGAATGCCAGTAGCCGTTGAGTCAGTAGCCCCCATCCCAGTAGAACTGGAGGTGTGAGAATTGAATGCCAGTAGCTGTTGAGTCAGTAGCCCCCATCCCAGTAGAACTGGAGGTGTGAGAATTGAATGCCAGTAGCCTTTGAGTCAATAGCCCCCATCCCAGTAGAACTGGAGGTGTGAGAATTGAATGCCAGTAGCCTTTGAGTCAATAGCCCCATCCCAGTAGAACTGGATGTGTAATAATTGAATACCAGTAGCCGTTGAGTCAGTAGCCCCCATCCCAGTAGAACTGGAGGTGTGAGAATTGAATATCAGTAGCACCTATTAATTTTTAAAATAACGTGTTTGGATAGTTAATCTATAGCAAATAATGATTATTGTATAACAATCTAATCAGTTGTTGTCATCAAGCAATATCAAATTTAGTCAGCTGGTCCAACTACATGCAATCAGCAAAGGCCAGGCCACGATCCGAGCAACCGCCAGTCACCACACATCAGCAAGATCGACTCATCCTCGCCAGTCAACTGCAGGACAGTTTTTGTATGACAAGCCACACAGCTGCTGTAACACCAGGTCGCAACTAACAATGAATCGGCAACTCAACTGTTTGAAGGAGGCTTAACAATAGTTACCTTTCTGGAAGGAGACCATAAAGGGGTCCAGCCCTCAGCTGTGTCTACCACCAAAACAGATTAGTGTGGTGTCAGCAGCGACCCACCAGCGCTGTCGCAGTCATGCCATTGATACCTTATTCACCTGATCTGAGCCCCATCCATCAAACTTCAGAGGAGCGTGTGTCAAAGGAGTCAGAGACCAACTAACAGACAGACACTGCTAGACGAGTGGGACGGAATCCCCCTGTAGACCACACAGCGCCTCTTGCTAAGCAGACATTGCAGATACGTTACCTGTATCACAGCCAATGATGGCCACACTGCCCACACATTTATCAAGATTGTCATCCCAAACAAGTTCCAGATGGCAAGTGGACAAGGAAGCCATTGGCTTATCAAGAGTCCAACAATTTTATCATCTATATATAGCTGACGTTCCCTCCTTCTCGGCATCGTTCGTTCCCACATGCACAAGAACAGCACTTCCTATGCCACCACCCATGAGCGGTGGTCTAATGGTTAGAGCACCCGCCTGTCGATCGCGAGGACGGTGGTTCGATTCCACCTCCGCCGTTTCGAAGCTTGGGCAATTTCGTTCACCCCACTTTGCCCGTGTCTTTCGGAAGAGACACTAAAAGCCGTTGGTCCAAACTCCTGCGTTAGCTCAAGATTGGGCTGTTTGGAGTATAACTACTTGAGACTTGAGACTTGAGCCATGACCTGTCTGCTACATCCTCTATTTTTGCCACTGGTAGGCATACTGTGATGTCCTCTCCTCTGTTTGCAACTTTGTACTTTCCTAATGATTGAATCCCCCATGAATACCAGGGCTTTCCATACCTTCCCATGTGACACTACATCTGTGAAGCTCCTTTTCTTCCACATCATTCATTTACCATTCTCTTGCTGCCCACTCTGCCTCCTTCCATCTGTCATATTGTGGTCATTCTGCTTTACTGTCTTATTTACATCTCTTTCCTTTTCTCTAATATCATCATCCTCCACTGTCTTACCACCTGGCAGTCCCTCTCCACTCACCTGGCAGTCCCTCTCCACTCACCTGCTTACCTTCCTTTTGTTGCTTCTTCCATCTTTCTTCTTCTTATCAGCTGTCTCCCTCACATTGCCTCTGCTCTCCTCGTTCTCACCACCTCTGCTCTCCTCGTTCTCACCACCTCTGCTCTCCTCGTTCTCACCACCTCTGCTCTCCTCGTTCTAAACACCTGTGCCTTCCTCGTTCTCACCACCTCTGCTCTCCTCGTTCTCACCACCTCTGCTCTCCTCGTTCTCACCACCTCTGCTCACCTCGTTCTCACCAACTCTGCTCTCCTCGTTCTAACCACCTCTGCTCTCCTCGTTCTCACCACCTCTTCTCTCATTGTTCTCACCACCTCTGCTCACCTCGTTCTCACCAACTCTGCTCTCTTCGTTCTCACCAACTCTGCTTTCCTCGTTCTCACCACCTCTGATCTCCTCATTCTAACCACCTCTGCTCTCTTCTTTCTCACCACCACTGCTATCTACTTTTTCACCCCGCCCTGTCATCATCAAAATCATCTGCCTTAACTCATTTACCTGCTCCTGGAGACATTTCACTGTCTTACACCCCCACATTTGAAATAAATATCGGTGATCTAATGTCATATTTATAAAAATAGAATGTCAGTCTTTCTATATCAGTACAATTGTTTTTATTATTTTTGTAACACAACACTGGTTTCCAACGTCATACTTGTGGTAAGTTTCTTGTGACGCTGGGTAAAACTGTTTTCTTATTTAAAATAAAGGTGGGGAAGAAATGAATGGAACAACAAGGAAGTGTTGGAAAACAGATAATTAGTGGCACTAGCCCCATGTTGGTGCTAATATCCGGGGGGGTCTAGTGGCATGGGGGCTATGGGTACTAAGCTGTCACAATAAAAAATGTAGATAGGGAAGAATATGTACACAGAGACCCACCCAGATTGAGAGGCTAAGTTGAAGGAATGTGTTGAAAAAAATTATGCAAAGTTAATATAATTATAATAATATTTGTGAATTATTTTCACACTTTTATTTATTATCGAAGTCCAATGATTAAGCATTGAATTGATCAATTGTATACTTTTAATACAATGTCATGATGTATGTACATATATATATATATATATATATATATATATATATATATATATATATATATATATATATAATATTCTAACTTGTTTTACATGTACTTTTACTGCACATGTGTATATTTATAAATATTTTTTTGTTCTTTCTACATGTACTTTTAATGATCGACATTGTGACACTGTGTGTATGTGCATGCATGTTACTTATAATGCATGTATATATATATATATATATATATATATATATATATATATATATATATATATATATATATATATATATATATATATATATATATATATGTATATATATATATATGTATATATATATATATATATATATATATATATATATATATATATATATATATATATATATATATGTATATATATATATATATGTATATATATATATATATATATATATATGTATATATATATATGTATATAAAGTTTTTGCCTGAAATAAAACATTATTATTATATAAAAATATGTAAGAATAAAGTGTCTCTGATCCTTTTTTGAAAAGATATCCTGACTTACTCAACATTCACAAACCTATCACAAAATGGTAACCAAGACAGATATTTATAGCCACTGTTTTTTTCTCATGTCCCCAATTACTGGCTGTGGAACAGCAGTGGCCCAACACTACAGCTCTAAACAGTTGTGGCACAACACCAGCTCTAAACAGTTGTGGCCCAACACTACAGCTCTAAACAGCAGTGGCCCAACACTACAGCTCTAAACAGTTGTGGCCCAACACTACAGCTCTAAACAGTTGTGGCACAACACCAGCTCTAAACAGCTGTGGCGCAACACCAGCTCTATATAACTGTGGCCCAACACTACAGCTCTGTACAGTCATGGCCCAACACTGTAGCTATTTTTTGTACAGCCAGACCCAGTGAGCCACATCATTTGATGTAGTTACACTCAACAGACTTGAACTGAGTCAACAGCTGTGATTGACGGTCAAGCCAATCCTTAGGACTGAGTAAATAACTAACAATATTCTTATCTTCAAGATCGTATAAGTGCATAGAGCATGTAAGTGAAAACAACACTGTATGTATTCTGGAAGAAGGTCATGCACGAGTGTCGCTGCAAATTGTTATAATGGCTTAGTAAAGATGATTAAGTGTGGTGAGTGGCCTGTGTACAAGTTGTTCTGTGCCTGAGTCACCATGTCTGCAGTAGGCTGTGTCATAACCATGCAGCCAAGTGTGGTACATTCAGGGGATTTTCATGGCTCAGCATTGCTCTTTGTTATGTGGCTATTTATGTTACATCCTGCAACAATGTCTCTTTAGAAACTGAAAGATACCAATCTGAACAACTACCGTGTTATTTAACCCCCTAGCTACCTCTCGGGGTACATTACCCTGGCAACTACTGTATCACTAGGGCCCTAGTCACCACCCTATACACAGTTCATGATCATCGGTGTTACCAACAAACTTTTCTGCCCTTCATTTTTTCAAGTCTACCAACTCTGTATTTCGACAGTATATTTTCCACATTGTTAAGGACATTTTCAGATGCCATTTTAACTTAATGCCTGCATAAAAATCACCATCTTTTCCTGTTTTTTTTTTAATTGATGTACACAGTTAAAATGTACATGATTGTAAAGTTAATACTTTTATTGTAGGTAAAGAAATTTGTCAACAGATTTTGTCAGACAATGCAGTTTCTAAACAAATCATAAATGAGCATTTTAATGTTATTTGATTAACACATATTTGCAGAGAGTCTACAGGTTTGAATGAAGGCACTATGAGTCTCTGACTAAAACAGTAATCACCTGAGTTTGTTTGATACTAGCATTGAGTGTTTGTTTCAGGTGAGTTTCCAACTGAAGTACAATCACAAGAACATGGTGAGCTCCTTGCCATCCGAGTCAAAGGAACCAGAAGTGACAACTCTACAACACACCATCTGTGTGAACCTAGGTCCTCTCTGTCAATAGCCTTTTGTCCTCACAGTGGTGGACCTAGGTCCTCTCTGTCACTAGCCTTGTCCTCAGTGGTAGACCAAGGTCCTCTTTGTCACTAGCAGTGTGTCATCACGGTGGTGGATCTAGGTCCTCTCTGTCACTAGCCTTGTCCTCAGTGGTAGACCAAGGTCCTCTTTGTCACTAGCAGTGTGACATCACAGTGGTGGATCTAGGTCCTCTCTGTCACTAGCCTTGTCCTCAGTGGTAGAACAAGGTCCTCTTTGTCACTAGCAGTGTGTCATCACAGTGGTGCATCTAGGTCCTCTCTGTCACTAGCCTTGTCCTCAGTGGTAGACCAAGGTCCTCTTTGTCACTAGCAGTGTGTCATCACAATGGTGGATCTAGGTCCTCTCTGTCACTAGCCTTGTCTTCAGTGGTAGACCAAGGTCCTCTTTGTCACTAGCAGTGTGTCATCACAGTGGTGCATCTAGGTCCTCTCTGTCACTAGCCTTGTCTTCAGTGGTAGGCCAAGGTCAGTGTGTCATCACGGTGGTGGATCTAGGTCCTCTCTGTCACTAGCCTTATCCTCAGTGGTAGACCAAGGTCAGTGTGTCATCACAGTAGTGGATCTAGGTCCTCTCTGTCACTAGCCTTATCCTCAGTGGTAGACCAAGGTCAGTGTGTCATCACGGTGGTGGATCTAGGTCCTCTCTGTCACTAACCTTATCCTCAGTGGTAGACCAAGGTCAGTGTGTCATCACGGTGGTGGAACTAGGTCCTCTCTGTCAACAGCCTTATCATCAGTGGTAGACCAAGGTCAGTGTGTCACCACGGTAGTGGATCTAGGTCCTCCCTGTCACTAGCTTCATAAGTAGGTACCTGGATGTTGGTCAACATTGTGGATCCAGTCTGCTCTGACATTGGGTGAATAACATTTGCTTAAAGTGAATAACTAATAGCAAACTTCAGTGAGGCTAACATTACTATTATTTATGTTGTGGGTTCTCTTTTATGAAATAAGCTTGGCAGTGTTTTATGTGTTCAGAAATGTGTACTCATTTCGTAGTAATGCTGCGGTTGGTTTTTCTAACTGTATTCTGGGTCTTTATAAGGCTTGCATTATTGTTTGTGCTACACAATGTGTGAACCAGTGAAAATCATGGTAATGTTTCAGAGATTCAGTAAATGGCAACAGACATATGATTTATCTTAAGTCAGCTACACAAAATACACTGCTTCATGGCCTTGGTAAAACCCAGTTGTGGTTATGATTACTGTGTGATAACAATTGTGTGACCTATTATCAAACTTCAGCATACAGGTGTATTATGTAAAGAGGGAGATAATATCAGCTTAAATTGTTACCTTGTGCATACTGTCAGCTTGGTGTAGTAGGGACATTTTCTTCACTAAGTAGTTAAAATAAATGAGCAGGAATTTCCCAGTGCTGATGGGCAAGCTGATAACATGTATTATGATAGCGCCAATTGTGTAACAGCCATGCTTGGTAAAGTGAGTAACTCTTTGTGTGTGTATATTTTTTATGTTATGTAGCTATTTAATACCTGCTTTCGTGTGTGTATGACTGCCAGAGAGATGAAGGCAGCGTTAGTTGAGCCACTGTTGAAACGGGGCTAGTTGATCCACCGAATGCCCAAGGGAGAGTTAGTTGAGCAGTGATTAAAGAATGAAGACGAGTGTTCTTGACCCCAAAATACATCAAGAATTTATTTTTCCGAACAAATTGGGACATCGTACATTTTTAATTAAGTGTGTAGACTTGTCAGAGATGTGTTGTACTAAATAGGTAGATGTGTTGGCTGAGTTGTTATGAGATTTAAGTACAAGGCCTACGTAAATTGTACAAATAAAGTATTTACCCAACTTATGCTACACTGTGGCTCAACTTACCCCACACCAAGTGTTAGTTGAGCCAGCTTACCAACCCTATTTGAATTAGCTACATATAATTATCTATGCATACTAGATATATCATCTTGGTACAAAGTGATAGACTAATAATCATAGTTTATGTGAGTAAAAACAATTTTTACTTATTAATATGATTGTGTCCGAGATATAAAAAATGGCTCAACTAACACTGCCTTCCGCTATGCTGTGGTAAATAGCCTACATATTAGGCTCAAGTCTGTGTATATTTAACTTAAGTAAATTGTTGTACTGGAATAAAGTTGACATTATTCATGCTCCATGCATTGATTCAAACTGACTAAAAACATGGAAATCCATGGATCTGCAGAAGAATATCATTCCTGCATTCCTCAACTTTTCTTCAATCCTTCCTACTATTGTATCCATTCTACCAAATCAAAATCTTTCCAAAGGTCTACAAAGCACACAAGATCCTGGCCAAGCTATACTGCTTCTCTCACAACTGCCCATTCATCTTTTCTAATATATATATATATATATATTTGATGAGTGTGAAATCAGGTTTATTCGTTGGTGCTCTTGACATTTTTGTTTTAAGATAAGCATGAAGCTTGTACTTAATGACTTGATAGTACAGAAACGGATTCAACAAAATACATCTCTATGCTTTGGTACAGTGACGTTTACCTATGATTGCAACAAAACTTAACCATGTAGTTAGGAAACCATTTTTACATCCTTTGTTACTAGTTGACTGACATACTGCTTATATTATGCCAAAATCATAAATGTAACTTGCAAACGTGTTTACACCATCATCATTAGCAGTTTCAATTAAATTTTAATGATTCTTCTTTCTTGTTGTGATAATCATGGCCAAAATACATTATGCGTTTTCAAACATGACTCCCAATAGACTACACAACACACCCTACACAATACATATTCCATGCCACACATGACACGGCCTACACATGTACAACATCCATGTCCAAACATTAACATCAAGATCTATGTAGCATGAGAGGGTATGAAGATGATTCTTGACCACTGTCCGAGTGCCATTCTCCTGCCCATCGAATCAAAAGACAGCTTATCTCTTCAACGTGTTCATGGGATTCACTGGTGGATGTAATGCTAATCTCGTCAATGTGTTTACTGGATTCACTAGTGGACATAATGCTTATCTCTTCAACGTGTTCACGGGACTCGGTGGTGGATGTAATGCTTATCTCATCAACGTGTCCACAGGACTTGCTGGTGGATGTAATGCTTATCTCATCAACGTGTCCACAGGACTCGTCGATGGATGTAAGGCTAAAGGTATATTCTTATATAGCGCTGTATCCAGTCCATGGGACCATTCAAAGCGCTTTACACTTCACTCCATGGCAGATGTGTTCATTCCAACGCCATTTCGACTTCTCTGGGAAGCATTCAGCCACTCTGCAATTACTGCGTAAAGACTATTCATTCCGATAGTCATCTTTGCATTATGTATGGAGCTAGGTAATCATTTATACAGCTGAATCAACTGTGGCAATATGGGATGAACAAAATTGCCAAAGCTTCAAAATGGCAGCAAGAGGATTCGAACCCAAGTTCTCTTGATCGAGAGCCCGACGTTCTAACTGCTCCTCTTGTCTATGCATACCCACAGGACTTGCCGGTAACCGTAAGGCTTTTCTCGTCTATACATACCCACACAACTTGCCGGTAACCGTATAGGCTTCTCTCGTCTATATACATACTCATAGGATTCGCCTATACGTTATTATATTAACTTAACTTTTGCAAGTTAACAATTAAGTAAAGTTCATTGCCCAGGCCTGACACGCACGTACATAAACGAACACATTGTCTTCATACTTTACTCCAGTGTATTAGTTTGCATGCAATAATAAACATTCAACATCATTTAAGCTTTGCAGAGAGGGAAAACCTAGGAAGCACATTTATGAGCTGTTTCTCTAACATAATCATCGTTATCGCTGAGTGACATGCGGAAACAGTATAACCACATCATCAAGGAACAACGATATAACCAGACCCACACGCATGCACGGTTATAGGCAGAATCGTCCGCCCCATCATTACATATAGAATAGCAAAAGCCAGTCAAAATGTATGGCTATTGACTTTGACGTCTTTGTCTGGCTCGGTTATTATATACCACAATATTTTTTATTTAGACCCCCACAGTAACAATAATAGACAATATTACCACAACCATCCACTTTAACAATTGTGCATGACTAAGTTATGATTAATCGTTTTGCATCATCCTGCATGACTAAGTTTGCACAAGGTCATACAGGAAGTAAACAGCGACACTTCTCCAGCTTAAACCAATAACAGACGTCAGCCCGACACATGGTTATGAAAATGGCACGGGGGAATTTCCCAACTTTGAAAACGAGACTACCTAAATTCGACATAAGGTCAGAAGCGCTATCATTCCGCAGTGAAATTATCAGGTGAGATTTTGTATTACAAACAACATTTCGAGTTACGTTTACTGCTAAGGTATTATGAACAATTGTAACAATCTCAGGGAATATAACATGAAACGAAATCACCGTCGCTTCTCTCCGTATTTTGTACAGCGACAAATCAGTTGTAATATGCCTACTGCAATTTTTTTTTATTCAGTAGTGACACCTAGCGGACATTCGAACCCAGCATTTATAACAGGAATCGGGAAATGTTTATTTGTCTCAATAGTGGGTAATGACAACCAAATCATTCGTACAAAAACTACGTTGACATCGTACAATTATATTCTAGTTTGTAAAATGATCACAACACTGTAACCAATACATTGATTGGTATAAAATTAAAAGTAGATGTCAACTAGTATCGGACGGGAAACTCCTGCTATAATATTAAATTTTTTTTATTATTTTATTATATATTTACAAATTCATGAATTGTTAACTTGATTGTGTTCTGGTTCTATGTATTTCATTTTGTCTATGTATATAATAATTGTTAATATATTGTGATTTTTATATAATGCTATGCTAAATTTATAAAATAACATTTTAGTTCCTGTATTTGTAAAATGTCTGATACTTTTAGTAATTTTGAGCTTTTGAAAATATGTTTGTGTGCAGTTTAGCTTTTAGCTTTTTAATGTATTGCCTTCTTTTGAAGTTTTCATATTCTGCCACATTTATATCCCCAATGTTTCGGTTTATTAAGTACAGTTATTGTTTTAGACCATTTGTTTGAAATTTGCTCAAAGTGATTTTTATTTATATGTTTATCCATGATTAAACCTAGAAATAATTATATATATATATATTATACACACACACACACACACACACACACACACACACACACACACACACACACACACACACACACACACACACACACACACACACACACACACACACACACACACACACACACACACACACACACACACACACACACACACACACACACACACACACACACACACACACACACACACACACACACACACACACACACACATTTGTACTTCTTTATAGCTGAAAATAATTTATTTATTTTAGGCCATTCACTTGTATTCGACAACAGCATTTTCATAACTGTAGTTCACTGATTGGCAGATTGCGCTTGATAGAGTACGATCTTCAGAATACACAATGAAGTTAAATAGCTTACACTGTTACAGGCATTTGGGAAGTCATTTACTTTTAATAAAGAGTCTGTAACAATAAAATATTATTAGTTCTGAAAACATTTTATAGATGCAAATAGATATAAGGGTGAGTCTGGGTGACACACCCAAACTTTTAGTGTGGACGTACTGCTGGCAGATTTTAACAATCTTTGTATGCGTGAAAACATACACTGGTGTATTGTATTCTATTAAAAGACATTATTTGGATCAATTGCTATGCTACTGTATAGATTCTGGCAGATTTTAACAATCTTTGTATGCGTGAAAACGTACACTGGTGTATTGTATTCTGTTAAAAGACATTATTTGGATCAATTGCTATGCTACTGCATATATGCAGTGTTGCCATGTGTATGATTCTTGCTGGTGCTGATAAAACCAATCACATATATTATCTTCATTGTATGTAGAGACTAAGTTACAATGGTTATAATAGCTGCATACAGACATACCCTGAATAAGAAGTAATCACAGTGTACTTGCATGTCTTGACATGTTTAGTCACCCAAACATACATTAATAAAGCAAGCAGTCAAATAGTTTCAAATCAAATAGTCATAGTCACACATATGTATAATTAAATGTCCAGAACAGAATTATTTACAATAGAAAAAGAACAAAGAGGGAATATAATATATATATATATATATATATATATATATATATATATATATATATATATATATATATATATATATATATATATATATATATATAATGTAGTATGTATCCTGTCATGCATACACATCTCAGTAATATCAAACATATCAATTTGGAATATGAATAGCATTATAATAACTTTAGGTACCCAGTGTGGTAAACCATCATATGTAATATATGAACACATTCAGTAGCTACTTTTTTTAAGCAATTATTTGAAATTTAACTATAAGTTTTCTGCGATGGCCAATGTTTAAAATTTTTGGGGTGATGCCAGTTTAATTTAAATTTGTAAGAAAAAAATATGACAAAGGTACCTTTATTAGTTTACCAATACTAATAAAAATTCGAAAGTGACAATTATAATGATGATATATATATATAATATATATATATATATATATATATATATATATATATATATATATATATATATATATATATATATATATATATATACATATATATATATATATATATATATATATATATATATATATATATAATTATATATATATATATAATTATATATATTGTCCAACACAGAGATGTTTACCAGATCAGCAAATGCCATAAAAATTGTGATAGAAGAGTGTTTCAATCATACAATAAATTTCACAGATGCCTGGCAAATAATATCACTGAATGAGCAGCGTTTGTGTTGCAGTGAACACTTTGTCAGTGGTTATGCATGTGATATAAATCCAAGAGATGACAGAAGACAGAAGTGCCGAGTCATTGAAGAGACAACTCGGTGAGCTTCAGCAGCTTGTTGAACAGAAGAACGCACAGATACACAATCTGCATGCAAAGATACGGGGATACGACACACTAGGTATGTATTTCAATCAATTACCAACAGTGGCAACAACATATTGTGTACATAATGTTACCTACCATCTGGTTGTATTTATTTTGTGTTAACAGTGTGACATTTAACATCAATTTATGTATAAACCATGTAGTAATATGATACATTGTTGTACATTTAATCATAAGTTGCCATTCATAATTAAACAACAATTGTTGAAGAAACGTGTCAACGGCCACCACTAATCAAACAGACCAAGGCTACCACCGTACAAAGAAGAAATGAAGAAGGAATGTCAGCAACTAAAGATGACTGTTGTTTTGTAGGCAGTCAGGAGAAGATTAACGAATGTCAGTCACTAAAGATGAATGTTGCTTTGTAGGCAGTTTATGTCAGGAGAAGATTAACGAATGTCAATAACTAAAGATGACTGTTGCTTTGTAGGCAGTTTATGTCAGGAGAAGATTAACGAATGTCAGCGACTAAAGATGACTATTGTTTTGTAGGCAGTTTATGTCAGGAGAAGATGAACGAATGTCAGCGACTAAAGATGACTGTTGTTTTGCAGGCAGTGTATGTCAGGAGAAGATTAACGAATGTCAGCAACTAAAGATGACTGTTGTTTTGTAGGCAGTGTATGTCAGGAGAAGATTAACGAATGTCAGCGACTAAAGATGACTGTTGTTTTGCAGGCAGTGTATGTCAGGAGAAGATTAACGAATGTCAGCAACTAATGATGACTGTTGTTTTGTAGGCAGTGTATGTCAGGAGAAGATTAACGAATGTCAGCGTCTCGAATCACACACAAAGGAACTAAAAGCCCAGCTGGCGCTGTTGCAAGCAAAACCAGTTGACCCAAGCTCACAGCGGGAACATGGTGTAAGTTACATACATTGTGGTCCCTTTGGTATTAGCTCATTAGAATAGTCCTTGTCATAAGTGTGTACTCATGAAAACTACAAATTGTCTGTCTGCCAAACTTTTGTGGCATTGATAAGTGATGAAACATTTGCTGTATATAACAACACTGTTATTATTGCTTATCTGACATATAGTGTAGTCTGACATATAGTGTAGTCTGACATACATGTATAGTATGACCCTTAAAAGTGTTTGCTTTATGTGTGACAGGCTTCAGGCAGTAATTTTAACTCGTACGCGGATGCCCAATGTCAGACGGAAGAGAACTACCCAAGTTTGTCAAGTATAGAGACACATTCCATGTCCCTGCTGTCACTGTCTGAGGCAAACTGTCGGACAGCAGAGAACAACCTCGTGTCACAGGTCTGTCTATTGGTGCAGTTTGTCTAACTTTACACCAAAATGAATTGCAAAGTGAAAAGCTAGATCAGAAAATAAATAATAAAGACAACTTGTGAAAAGTACAGATGCAATATGTATACATTTTGGATACTTTCACACTTATTTTACATATGCTTCATAACAGGTTTTCACTGGCAACTTAAAACAAGATTTTACGGCAGTTTTTACTTTTGATAGTATTGTTTTTAATATAATAATTTTCAAAGACTTGAGTTGAATGAATAAGATAGTGCATGATGAAATGAGTGCATGATCAAATAAACATATAAAGCCTTGTGGACTAAAGCAACAAGAATCAGTGTACAACAAGATAGTGCATGATGAAATGAGTGCATGATCAAATAAACATATAAAGCCTTGTGGACTAAAGCAACAAGAATGAGTGTACAATAAGATAGTGCATGATGAAATGAGTGCATGATCAAATAAACATATAAAGCCTTGTGGACTAAAGCAACAAGAATCAGTGTACAACAAGATAGTGCATGATGAAATGAGTGCATGATCAAATAAACATATAAAGCTTTGTGGACTAAAGCAACAAGAATCAGTGTACAACAAGATAGTGCATGATGAAATGAGTGCATGATCAAATAAACATATAAAGCCTTGTGGACTAAAGCAACAAGAATCAGTGTACAATAAGATAGTGCATGATGAAATGAGTGCATGATCAAATAAACATATAAAGCCTTGTGGACTAAAGCAACAAGAATCAGTGTACAACAAGATAGTGCATGATGAAATGAGTGCATGATCAAATAAACATATAAAGCCTTGTGGACTAAAGCAACAAGAATCAGTGTACAACAAGATAGTGCATGATGAAATGAGTGCATGATCAAATAAACATATAAAGCCTTGTGGACTAAAGCAACAAGAATCAGTGTACAACAAGATAGTGCATGATGAAATGAGTGCATGATCAAATAAACATATAAAGCTTTGTGGACTAAAGCAACAAGAATGAGTGTACAACAAGATAGTGCATGATGAAATGAGTGCATGATCAAATAAACATATAAAGCTTTGTGGACTAAAGCAACAAGAATGAGTGTACAATAAGATAGTGCATGATGAAATGAGTGCATGATCAAATAAACATATAAAGCCTTGTGGACTAAAGCAACAAGAATCAGTGTACAACAAGATAGTGCATGATGAAATGAGTGCATGATCAAATAAACATATAAAGCTTTGTGGACTAAAGCAACAAGAATGAGTGTACAACAAGATAGTGCATGATGAAATGAGTGCATGATCAAATAAACATATAAAGCTTTGTGGACTAAAGCAACAAGAATCAGTGTACAACAAGATAGTGCATGATGAAATGAGTGCATGATCAAATAAACATATAAAGCCTTGTGGACTAAAGCAACAAGAATGAGTGTACAATAAGATAGTGCATGATGAAATGAGTGCATGATCAAATAAACATATAAAGCCTTGTGGACTAAAGCAATAAGAATCAGTGTACAACAAGATAGTGCATGATGAAATGAGTGCATGATCAAATAAACATATAAAGCTTTGTGGACTAAAGCAACAAGAATCAGTGTACAATAAGATAGTGCATGATGAAATGAGTGCATGATCAAATAAACATATAAAGCCTTGTGGACTAAAGCAACAAGAATGAGTGTACAACAAGATAGTGCATGATGAAATGAGTGCATGATCAAATAAACATATAAAGCTTTGTGGACTAAAGCAACAAGAATCAGTGTACAACAAGATAGTGCATGATGAAATGAGTGCATGATCAAATAAACATATAAAGCCTTGTGGACTAAAGCAACAAGAATGAGTGTACAATAAGATAGTGCATGATGAAATGAGTGCATGATCAAATAAACATATAAAGCTTTGTGGACTAAAGCAACAAGAATCAGTGTACAATAAGATAGTGCATGATGAAATGAGTGCATGATCAAATAAACGTATAAAGCCTTGTGGACTAAAGCAACAAGAATCAGTGTACAACAAGATAGTGCATGATGAAATGAGTGCATGATCAAATAAACATATAAAGCCTTGTGGACTAAAGCAACAAGAATCAGTGTACAACAAGATAGTGCATGATGAAATGAGTGCATGATCAAATAAACATATAAAGCTTTGTGGACTAAAGCAACAAGAATGAGTGTACAACAAGATAGTGCATGATGAAATGAGTGCATGATCAAATAAACATATAAAGCCTTGTGGACTAAAGCAACAAGAATCAGTGTACAACAAGATAGTGCATGATGAAATGAGTGCATGATCAAATAAACATATAAAGCCTTGTGGACTAAAGCAATAAGAATCAGTGTACAACAAGATAGTGCATGATGAAATGAGTGCATGATCAAATAAACATATAAAGCCTTGTGGACTAAAGCAACAAGAATCAGTGTACAACAAGATAGTGCATGATGAAATGAGTGCATGATCAAATAAACGTATAAAGCCTTGTGGACTAAAGCAACAAGAATCAGTGTACAATAAGATAGTGCATGATGAAATGAGTGCATGATCAAATAAACATATAAAGCCTTGTGGACTAAAGCAACAAGAATCAGTGTACAACAAGATAGTGCATGATGAAATGAGTGCATGATCAAATAAACATATAAAGCTTTGTGGACTAAAGCAACAAGAATCAGTGTACAACAAGATAGTGCATGATGAAATGAGTGCATGATCAAATAAACATATAAAGCCTTGTGGACTAAAGCAACAAGAATCAGTGTACAACAAGATGGTCTATCACACCATGTCTTGTTATTCAGGATGTGGAGGGCCCCCTCAGTGATGTGACCCCCCACAGTGTGGTGGAGACAGTGGCCCAGGTGTGTAGTGTAGTGAAGAGTTCTGTGAGTGACACTAGTGAGGACACGCCCCTCAGCTCACAGCTGGACCAGCTCACTATCGCTGTCAGGAAGCTCGAGAAACAGTACTTCACACAGCAGGTAGAGTACTTGTTGTACTTCACACAGCAGGTCAAGTGCTCGTAGTACTTCACACAGCTACATTACTTGAAGTACTTAATGCAGCAGATAGAGTACTCTCTACTTCACACGACAGGTACACTGCTTGAAGTACTTCACACAGCAGATACATTATTCGTAGTACTTCATGCAACAGGTACATTACTCATGGTACTTCACACACCAGGTAGAGTGCTCATAGTACTTCAAACAGCTACATTACTTGAAATCTTAATGCAGCAGTTAGAGTACTCTCTACTTCACATGACAGGTGCACTACTTGAAGTACTTCACACAGCAGGTACAGTACTTGTAGTACTTCATGCAACAGGTACAGTACCCATAGTACTTCACACACCAGACAGAGTGCTCATAGTGGTTCAAACAACTACATTACTTAAAGTCTTAACGCAGCAGATAGAGTACTCTCTACTTCACATGACAGGTGCACTACTTGAAGTACTTCACACACCAGGTACAGTACTCATATTACTTCAAGCGACAGGTACAGTACCCATAGTACTTCACACACCAGACAGAGTGCTCATAGTACTTGACACAGCTACATTACTTGAAGTACTTAATGCAGCAGATAGAGTACTCTCTACTTCACACAGCAGGTAGAGTACTCATAGTATTTCACACATCAGATACTGTATTCATAGTACTTCACACAGCAGGTGCAAAAATCAAATGCTGTTGTATATAACCATTCAATCTTTACTTGATTTTAATTTATTATACTGTGTATCATTTATTGTTAAAATAACTTATTCCTGATTATATTAACCTAATTTATGCTGTTTATTCTGAGTATTAACTGTTATGTAAGTTTACATAGGCCTTCTGAAATTGATGTAATTCTAACTTCTACATGTTAATAATTTGCAGTTGTAATAGTGTTTCAATTTTACAGATTGAAACGACATTGAATATTGTTTATGTTGTTTACAATAAATATTGTTTTCATATTATATATATATATATATATATATATATATATATATATATATACAATGTTTTCAAGTATATCAAAGAAGGGTGCAAAAAACATCTAAAGATATACTTATGGAATACAGTTTTATCCATGTTTCAATCTTGCACTAACAAGTGAATTAAAGATGTTAATAAAATAATATATTATGAAGTTTTCTTAAATATGACTTGTTTTTGTATAGACGGTTGTGGATGGCTTGAACACTGAGAATAATCGTCTGAAGTCAACGTCCTCACAGAAAGATCAACACATTGTAGCCCTCAGGTGAGTCCATGTAACACAAGTAAATCCTTAACAACTCCTCCCTTAGACCCTGAAAGGTAGCTGTTAGGTTTTTTCATTATAAAAGCATATAACAATATACATGCTGATATCTTATGTTTATTTTTTTTATTTGCTGCAGATGACATTGTGTAGAAAGATCTAGATTTATGTTTTTGCTTAGCTAATCTTTGAGTAGTCTTATGTGTTGAGTATAAACCACACAAAAATATAACGAAATTTGAATGTTAAAGTTTGATGTACTGCCATTTCTTGAGTAATAAAAGTAATTGCCTGTTAGTTGCTTGCTGACTCTGCTATTTGGCAGTCAGCATGAAATAGTATATAAAGGTAACATGCTCATTACTTGTGAAGATGACAGCAGTGTTGGAGCATTATGGGATAACACTGACCTTGGACCTGTGTTGTGAAGGGAGGAGAACCAGAGTCTGAGGGAGAAGCTTGTGAAGGCGTCAGACAGCCATACAGAGGAGCCAGCCTCCCTGCAGGACATGCATGAGTGGGTCAAGGTAGAGAAGACGTCTTCTGTGAGTATTCACCATTCAGTCAATGTCAAACATGTTACCTATAGCAGCTCAGTTGTACTGCTGTTCTAGGGAAATACTCTCCCGCAGTAGGCTACAAACAATAAGACCTGCTGGAAATTATTTGATTATCAAGAGGAAGACCGTGACTGAGACGGGAGGACTGTGTGAAGAGAGATTTGGCGGGAGTGGGAGGGGAGGATGAGAGCGAGGGATGGGGGGAGTGGAGATGGCAGACCGCTATCAGCGCCAGCCTCACCCCAGACTTCAGGGATGAAGAAGAGAACAGCAACATGTGGAAAAATGTATTCTGCATCATTTACAATTATATAAATAAATAATGTTGATGTATTTTCTTTTATTTCTTTTATTTTGTTGTTGTTATTAAAAGAAATGATTGAATAATAAATGTAACATTTTACAGCAGACAGAAGTGGTGCAGGTGGTGCAAGGGCTCCGAGCAGAGCCGGCAGCTGCCCAGCATGCACCGCCAGTAGTTACCCAGCATGCACCACCTGCAGCTACCCAGCATGCAGACCTGCAACGCGAGATTCGGGAGCTGCAGGTTGAACTTGAATCGGTAGGCACTGCATGAGGCAAACTTCACGTGTGTAATGAAGTTGATTTAATAATAAGATACAAACACATTAATATATTTAATATAGATTTCCTTTTAAACGGAATTATTAAAGTTAACTCACTACTACGTTTCGGCAACCTTCTGAATACTGTGATGACTTTTCTTCTGCTTGGCATGACTTTAATAGTTTTGTTTAAAAGAAAATTATATTAAATTAGTCTTCCAAGTTAATAAACATTTTCACCAACAAGTGCAAGTTATCCCTTGTGTTCACCAGTCTTATCAGTTTTAATTACATTTTAATTAGTACAATCCTGTTACATTTTAATTACAAATGCAATCATGAATCTAATTTATACTAATGTTTTCAGCTTGCCACTTGTAAATTTAAGACATTTAGTTTTATAGAATAGCATCAACATTTTATTCCCAAGTAAGCTTCATGAACTTAAAATATGTTCTGTATTTCAAAGCATTGCCAAACTGGAATGTTGCAGTTTAAGATTGCCAACGACCAGTGGAAGGAACACAGTCGACGCACTGGTGCCGATCATGATAGACAGGCAGCAGTCCTGCGCCAGAAGCTGGTCGAGTCTCAGCAACAAGTGCAGCAACTGAGGAACGAGCAGGAGCAACATCAGAAGGAATTGGACAAGCTTCTGATGACAGCCACGGAGAAACTGCTCTCAGAGCAGGTGAGCAGGCACACAGGCACATGTAACACTAGTGACTGTTACAAGGCATATGTATATACTGTTCACACATGCATGTACACGCACATGCACATATGTGCACACACGCACACACATACATGCTAAGCAAAATGCAGACCTGTTCACACAGACACCATTTCAACTTCTATTGAAGCATCCAGCCATGCTGCAATTGCTGCACAAAAGCTGTTCATTCTTTAATTCCATCACTGGAATCCCACCACGGTCTGTTGCCACACACATACCCACATTACATCACAAACTGCTCACATACCCACATTACATCACAAACTGCTCACATACCCACATTACATCACAAACTGCTCACATACCCACATTACATCACAAACTGCTCACATACCCACATTACATCACAAACTGCTCACATACCCACATTACATCACAAACTGCTCACATACCCACATTACATCACAAACTGCTCACATACCCACATTACATCACAAACTGCTCACATACCCACATTACATCACAAACTGCTCACATACCCACATTACATCACAAACTGCTCACATACCCACATTACATCACAAACTGCTCACATACCCACATTACATCACAAACTGCTCACATACCCACATTACATCACAAACTGCTCTGTTTTCAAAGGTGATGTTATTGCAACTGTTAATTTCAGCAAATGCGCCAAGAGAGTGAGCGGAGACTCATGTCAGAAACACATCGCCTGACACAGGACCCTGATGTCAAGGCCCAAGTGACACAGCTACAACAGCAAGTGAATGAGCAGCAGCAGATCATCCAAGCCTTGACTGAAGAGAGACATAACAGTCTGGTAGGCGGCACTTGCTCTCACGTCCTACTCAACTCTGTGTCTTATTTATGAAAATGCAAATTTGTGTCAAAATCTGCAAGAACCTGAAATTGGTAGCATACATAAGCCAAAGGGTTAGACAGTCAAATCGGTTTACAATATCAGTTTACAATAGCAAGTTATCAACAACTGCTGGTGGATTTGAACAGTAGGAGACTTGTTTGCAGCAGCAGTCCCTAGCCAGTCTTGAGATGACTGTGTCTGGTAACTTCATGACACCAGAGGCTCTGCGCACACAGGTAGCCATACTCCAACAACAGGTATGTGCCTTCAGGTCATTTTAACTCTGCTAAGCTCATTTATCTTTCCTCCAAATCTGTGTCTGTTTCCTTCATGGAATATCCTGTTTTCTGCAGAAATTCATCTGATGGCTAAGAGTGCTCAGTTTACAATGATTGGTGCCCATCCCCAGTATTGACTGGCTGGGTAGTATATATATATATATATATATATATATATATATATATATATATATATATATATATATATATATATATATATATATAGAGAGAGAGAGAGAGAGAGAGGGAGGGAGGGAGGGAGGGAGGGAGGGAGGGAGGGAGGGAGGGAGGGAAGGGGGAGGAGGGAGGGAGGGGGTCAGCTTTGCTGTAGACAATCTTGTATTATATATATATATTGAGCCAACCAAAAAACATTGATCCACGACAATTTGCACACTAGACGCATTTAATATTCACATCACTGGCTGTCTTTTAAGTTGACAAACTCATGAACCAGTGCAATGTTAATTTTAAGACTTCTGTGAATGTCATGCTGTGTGGTTAGTTGAGTTTATAAAATGGGCCAAATTTAAGGAAATATGTAATAAAATCTTGTTGCTAGAAAATTATCATAAAAAGTGTAGAATTAAGCAGCTCACTTTTGATAACACTGTTGTCTGGAAATGTTTCAATATGGGACATCTGCCAATTTTGTGATATTAAGATGAGAGATCTTTGAATGTGGTTTCTTGTTTTTTGTTCAGTATATATATATATATATATATATATATATATATATATATATATATATACTAATATAATAGACAATGCATATTAGTTCCATGGCAGTGACAATGTTGTTTGTAGTTTGACAACTCAGCCATGTAAAAAGTTGTGTGTTCCCAGGTTGCTGTGTACAAGGATGACTTTAACTCGGAGCGAGCAGATCGGGAGCGCACCCAGGAAGACAAGGAGCGAGTCCAGTCACAATTGACCCGGGTCAATGCAGACTTGGCCATGCACAAGGACCAAGTACGTGTGTCAGGTGGAGATGAGGCGTATTAGAGATCTCCCTGTAGGTTCACCAAACACTATTCTTCATGCAGTCATTATGAAAACCATTTGGGAATTATTATTCACCTCTTTTGTTTAAAGTTGATGTCAAAACTGGTGTCCACATGTCTTGTTGTAGCCATGCATTGTTTAATCAGTGTGGAGACCAGAGATATCATGCAAAGTGAATGATGTTGTTTCTTTCTGCAGATCGCTCAGCTGCGTGTAGAGTTATGCACAGCCCAGAGTGAGAGGGTCGCTCTGTTGAGGAACAAGCAGGAGGTAGATATCACACTTCACGCTGGGTTTCTGTGCAAACTGCAAACAATCTTGATACAGACATTATGTTTATTTTATGTCACTTTGAAAAAAGAATTGTTTGTAAATATTCTTGGTTGTTTTGAAAATTCCATTTCCATATTTAGATACTTGTATTTACCAGTGATTTATATGTTGTTTTCAAAACAGCGGGAACAAGTCAGTTACTCAGTTTATAGAGGAGGTAACAGAATGACTTCCAGTGTCTACTAGACACCACAACTTTGTTGAATCATGGCTTCTTGTTAGTTGTTAGTATTATATTCTTGTTAGTATTATATATTATAATGTTTTTACTGGAAGAATAGTAAACAATACAATAATTATTCTTCTCTTTGCACCTTTTCTACAATGTGCTGTATGTAATGACATCACTAACTGTTTGAATGGGTCTGTTCGTTGAAATAAAGATATATTCATTCAGTTACTGGATAATAAAGGAACCAAGATGAGAAGTTAAAAGATGTTTCACTTGCAACTAATATCATGTCTCAGTACACTCTACATCTGTCATGTCAACATTGACTAATGATGTCATGTCTCAGTACACTCTACATCTGTCATGTCAACATTGACTAATGATGTCATGTCTCAGTACACTCTACATCTGTCATGTCAACATTGACTAATGATGTCATGTCTCAGTACACTCTACATCTGTCATGTCAACATTGACTAATGATGTCATGTCTCAGTACACTCTACATCTGTCATGTCAACATTGACTAATGATGTCATGTCTCAGTACACTCTACATCTGTCATGTCAACATCGACTAATGATGTCATGTCTCGGTACACTCTACATCTGTCATGTCAACATCGACTAATGATGTCATGTCTCAGTACACTCTACATCTGTCATGTCAACATCGACTAATGATGTCATGTCTCGGTACACTCTACATCTGCCATGTCAACATCGACTAATGATGTCATGTCTCCGTACACTCTACATCTGCCATGTCAACATCGACTAATGATGTCATGTCTCCGTACACTCTACATCTGCCATGTCAACATCGACTAATGATGTCATGTCTCCGTACACTCTACATCTGCCATGTCAACATCGACTAATGATGTCATGTCTCCGTACACTCTACATCTGCCATGTCAACATCGACTAATGATGTCATGTCTCGGTACACTCTACATCTGCCATGTCAACATCGACTAATGATGTCATGTCTCGGTACACTCTACATCTGCCATGTCAACATCGACTAATGATGTCATGTCTCGGTACACACTACATCTGTCATGTCAACATTGACTAATGATGTCATGTCTCGGTACACTCTACATCTGTCATGTCAACATTGACTAATGATGTCATGTCTCGGTACACTCTACATCTGTCATGTCAACATTGACTAATGATGTCATGTCTCGGTACACTCTACATCTGTCATGTCAACATTGACTACTGATGTCATGTCTTGGTACACTCTACATCTGTCATGTCAACATTGACTCCTGACATGTCATGTCTCGGTACACTCTACATCTGCCATGTCAACATTGACTACTGATGTCATGTGTCGGTACACTCTACATATGCCATGTCAACATTGACTAACGATGTCATGTCTCGGTACACTCTACATCTGCCATGTCAACATTGACTACTGATGTCATGTGTCGGTACACTCTACATATGTCATGTCAACATTGACTAACGATGTCATGTCTCGGTACACTCTACATCTGCCATGTCAACATTGATTAATGATGTCATGTCTCGGTACACTCTACATCTCTCATATCAACATTGACTAATGATGTCATGTCTCGGTACACTCTACATCTGCCATGTCAACATTGACTAATGATGTCATGTCTCAGTACACTCTACATATGTCATGTCAACATTGACTAATGATGTCATGTCTCGATACACTCTACATCTGCCATGTCAACATTGACTAACGATGTCATGTCAACATTGACTAACGATGTCATGTCTCAGTACACTCTACATATGTCATGTCAACATTGACTAACGATGTCATGTCTCAGTACACTCTACATCTGCCATGTCAACATTGACTAATGATGTCATGTCTCGGTACACTCTACATCTGCCATGTCAACATTGACTAATGATGTCATGTCTCGGTACACTCTACATCTGTCATGTCAACATTGCCTAATGATGTCATGTCTCGGTACACTCTACATCTGTCATGTCAACATTGCCTAACGATGTCATGTCTCGGTACACTCTACATCTGTCATGTCAACATTGCCTAACGATGTCATGTCTCGGTACACTCTACATCTGTCATGTCAACATTGCCTAACGATGTCATGTCTCGGTACACTCTACATCTGTCATGTCAACATTGCCTAACGATGTCATGTCTCGGTACACTCTACATCTGTCATGTCAACATTGACTAACGATGTCATGTCTCGGTACACTCTACATCTGTCATGTCAACATTGACTAACGATGTCATGTCTCGGTACACTCTACATCTGCCATGTCAACATTGCCTAACGATGTCATGTCTCAGTACACTCTACATCTGTCATGTCAACATTGCCTAACGATGTCATGTCTCAGTACACTCTACATCTGTCATGTCAACATTGACTAACGATGTCATGTCTCAGTACACTCTACATCTGCCATGTCAACATTGCCTAACGATGTCATGTCTCAGTACACTCTACATCTGTCATGTCAACATTGACTAACGATGTCATGTCTCAGTACACTCTACATCTGCCATGTCAACATTGCCTAACGATGTCATGTCTCAGTACACTCTACATCTGTCATGTCAACATTGACTAACGATGTCATGTCTCAGTACACTCTACATCTGTCATGTCAACATTGACTAACGATGTCATGTCTCAGTACACTCTACATCTGCCATGTCAACATTGACTAACGATGTCATGTCTCAGTACACTCTACATCTGTCATGTCAACATTGACTAACGATGTCATGTCTCAGTACACTCTACATCTGTCATGTCAACATTGACTAATGATGTCATGTCTCAGTACACTCTACATCTGTCATGTCAACATTGACTAACGATGTCATGTCTCAGTACACTCTACATCTGCCATGTCAACATTGCCTAACGATGTCATGTCTCAGTACACTCTACATCTGTCATGTCAACATTGACTAACGATGTCATGTCTCAGTACACTCTACATCTGTCATGTCAACATTGACTAACAATGTCATATCTCAGTACACTCTACATCTGCCATGTCAACATTGCCTAATGATGTCATGTCTCAGTACACTCTACATCTGTCATGTCAACATTGACTAACAATGTCATCTTCTTGTCCTGTGTCTTCCATGCAGTATATGGCATGTTTCTGTCAACAGCAGGAAGAAGTGACACGTCGTATGCGTCAGCGGATCAGAGAGTTGGATGAACGGCCACCGCTGCAGTATGTGAACCTTGTCCAGTCGGAACACAATCACCGACCCCACAGACCTACAGGTGAGACCTCTATTTAGTGACACACTCACACACCCCACAGACCTACAAATGAGATCTCTCTTTAGTGACACACTTAAACACCCCAAAGTCCTACAGGTAAGACCTCTCTCTAGTGACACACTCACACACCCCACGGTGACATTCACACACCCCACGTACCTACAGGTGAGATATATCCCTCTAGTGACACACTAACATCCCCATAGACCTATAGGTGAGACCTCTCTCTAATGACACACTCAAACACCCTACAGACCTACAGGTGAGATCTCTCTTTAACACACTCACCCAGCACAGGTGAAACCTATGTCTAACACGCTTAAACACCCAACACACCTACAGGTGAGACCTCTCGCTAGTGACACACTAACACACCTCACAGACATTCAGGAGAGACCTCTCTCTAACACACTCACACACCTCACAGACATTCAGGAGAGGCCTCTCTCTAAAACACTCGCACACCCTACATACATACAGGTAATACCTCTCTCTAACATACTCACCCACCCCAGACCCACAGGTGAAACCTCTCTCAAACACACTCACCCACCCCACAGACTCACAGGTGAGACCTCTCTCTTACACACTCACACTGTAGTGAACTATTGACACTCCACCCAGCCACATTGTAGTGAACTTTTGTCACCCATGAACTCAGATATTGATTGCTATATCTAAACTAGTAGCTATTCAGCCTCACTAATAATGTTCACCGATTATACATGGACAGATTTGGAGTGGACATGTGCACGGTGCACCTACAGCAACATTGGAGCAAGGTCAACTTGTGAGATGTGTGGCGCTGAGGGTGAGTCATCATATCAGATGTGAAATCACTTGAGACCGCTGAAATATTTCTATAATGGCCTCGTGTTCAACGAATGGATCAAATTTACAGTGACTAAGTTTTGTTAAAATGAGAAGTTATATTTCCTGCCAGAAAGTGGTCATGTTGACACCTATGCATTTGAAGTTCACATCCATATTACGTTATATTAAATATTGTAATCAACATTTTTTATGTTACAGTATTGTAATTTTATAAAGTTATGTGTTGTGTTTTTAGTGAACTTATTTGCACAGAATCTGTTGTAGCCCCATGCTGTGTCATTGACTGATGTAGCCCCATGCCGTGTAGTTGACTGTTGTAGACCTGTGCTGTGTAGTTGACTGATGTAGCCCCATGCTGTGTAGTTGACTGTTGTAGCCCTGTGCTGTGTAGTTGACTGTTGTAGCCCCATGCTGTGTAGTTGACTGTTGTAGACCTGTGCTGTGTAGTTGACTGATGTAGCCCCATGCTGTGTAGTTGACTGTTGTAGCCCCATGCTGTGTAATTGACTGTTGTAGACCTGTGCTGTGTAGTTGACCGATGTAGCCCCATGCTGTGTAGTTGACTGTTGTAGCCCTGTGCTGTGTAGTTGACTGATGTAGCCCCATGCTGTGTAATTGACTGTTATAGACCTGTGCTGTGTAGTTGACTGATGTAGCCCCATGCTGTGTAGTTGACTGTTGTAACCCCATGCTGTGTCGTTGACTGTTGTAGTTCCATCTTGTTTGCCGTTGACGATTGAGAATATGCCAGCAGAACCATTAAGGGTGAGCAATGTTACTGGGATCAACACATGTTCACCATGTTTGGGGGAGGGAGTTGGATTCGTAGATATGCATGTGGAGAAGCTTTATTAGTAAATAAGGCACATTTATGAGGGATTGGCTCCCTCTCAATGGAAAGGTGCAACAACAGGTTTAGCAGATGAATTGGTAAGAACAGTTGATGAGTGCATTAATTATATAAACTAGGCACTCTTAGAGACAGTACAAAGACAAAGAAAGGTTAAGAAAAAAGCTAGTTTTAAATGTGTAATATATGTCAATAACTTGAAAGTACTTAAAATTACTGACCTCAAGTGTCTAGAAATTAAGATTAAAGGTGATGGGGATAAAACACAATTTACAAGTTGATGTTGACAAATTACTCAAATGGTTTTAAAAATGGCAGATGTAAATTTTCTGGAAATGTGAATGCCTACACACAGGACATGGGAACATGGATGGAAAACATAATATGGAAGATACTATTCTAGATACAACCATCTAGGAAAAGAACTTAGGAGTAACAATTCATACCAACATGAAAGTTTCAAAGCATTATGGGGTTGTGGCTTCAAAGCGTAATCAATTTCTTGGGTTGATTAAGAGAAATATAATAATTTATCATAAAAATACCTCTTTAAAAAGCAATGATTAGCCCTTGTTTAGAGTACTGCATACAGGCCTGGAGGCGGTATTGTAAGAAAGACATACATAAGCTAGAAAGAATACAGAGAACAACTAAGCTGATTCCTCAACAGAGAGACATGAAAAGTGCCTCATAGAATGTGGTTTAACAACACTTGTGACAAGGAGATTAACACATGTCTCATGTCGTGTGGTCAACACATTGACATGTGTCTCACATCCTAATTGACATGTGTCTCACATCATGTCATCAATACCTTGTGTCTCGTGTTGTGTGGTCAACACATTGTGTCTCATGTCATGTGGTCAACACATTGTGTCTCATGTCGTGTTGATTTCATGCACAGGTGTGTCTCCATGAGTTCATGCATGTGTGTGCCCATATGAGTGCATGCACGCTGTGTAGTGAACTATTGACACTCCACCCAGCCTCCATGAATGCATCCACGTGTGTGCATCCATGAGTTCATGCACGTGTGTGTGCCTCCATGAGTTCATGCACACTGTGTGTGCCTCCATGAATGCATGCATGTGTGAGCCTCCATGAGTTCATGCACGCTGTGTGTGCCTCCATGAATGCATCCACGTGTGTGCCTCCATGAGTTCATGCACGTGTGTGTGCCTCCATGAGTTCATGCACACTGTGTGTGCCTCCATGAATGCATGCATGTGTGAGCCTCCATGAGTTCATGCACGCTGTGTGTGCCTCCATGAATGCATGCATGTGTGAGCCTCCATGAGTTCATGCACGCTGTGTGTGCCTCCATGAATGCATGCATGTGTGAGCCTCCAAGAGTGCATGCATGTGTGAGCCTCCATGAGTGCATGCATGTGTGAGCCTCCATGAGTGCATGCGTGTGTGAGCCTCCATGAGTGCATGCATGTGTGAGCCTCCATGAGTGCATGCGTGTGTGAGCCTCCATGAGTGCATGCGTGTGTGAGCCTCCATGAGTGCATGCGTGTGTGAGCCTCCATGAGTGCATGCGTGTGTGAGCCTCCATGAGTGCATGCGTGTGTGAGCCTCCATGAGTGCATGCGTGTGTGAGCCTCCATGAGTGCATGCGTGTGTGAGCCTCCATGAGTGCATGCGTGTGTGAGCCTCCATGAGTGCATGCGTGTGTGAGCCTCCATGAGTGCATGCGTGTGTGAGCCTCCATGAGTGCATGCGTGTGTGAGCCTCCATGAGTGCATGCGTGTGTGAGCCTCCATGAGTGCATGCGTGTGTGAGCCTCCATGAGTGCATGCGTGTGTGAGCCTCCATGAGTGCATGCGTGTGTGAGCCTCCATGAGTGCATGCGTGTGTGAGCCTCCATGAGTGCATGCGTGTGTGAGCCTCCATGAGTGCATGCGTGTGTGAGCCTCCATGAGTGCATGCGTGTGTGAGCCTCCATGAGTGCATGCGTGTGTGAGCCTCCATGAGTGCATGCGTGTGTGAGCCTCCATGAGTGCATGCGTGTGTGAGCCTCCATGAGTGCATGCGTGTGTGAGCCTCCATGAGTGCATGCGTGTGTGAGCCTCCATGAGTGCATGCGTGTGTGAGCCTCCATGAGTGCATGCGTGTGTGAGCCTCCATGAGTGCATGCGTGTGTGAGCCTCCATGAGTGCATGCGTGTGTGAGCCTCCATGAGTGCATGCGTGTGTGAGCCTCCATGAGTGCATGCGTGTGTGAGCCTCCATGAGTGCATGCGTGTGTGAGCCTCCATGAGTGCATGCGTGTGTGAGCCTCAATGAGTGCATGCGTGTGTGAGCCTCCATGAGTGCATGCGTGTGTGAGCCTCCATGAGTGCATGCGTGTGTGAGCCTCCATGAGTGCATGCGTGTGTGAGCCTCCATGAGTGCATGCGTGTGTGAGCCTCCATGAGTGCATGCGTGTGTGAGCCTCCATGAGTGCATGCGTGTGTGAGCCTCCATGAGTGCATGCGTGTGTGAGCCTCCATGAGTGCATGCGTGTGTGAGCCTCCATGAGTGCATGCGTGTGTGAGCCTCCATGAGTGCATGCGTGTGTGAGCCTCCATGAGTGCATGCGTGTGTGAGCCTCCATGAGTGCATGCGTGTGTGAGCCTCCATGAGTGCATGCGTGTGTGAGCCTCCATGAGTGCATGCGTGTGTGAGCCTCCATGAGTGCATGCGTGTGTGAGCCTCCATGAGTGCATGCGTGTGTGAGCCTCCATGAGTGCATGCGTGTGTGAGCCTCCATGAGTGCATGCGTGTGTGAGCCTCCATGAGTGCATGCATGTGTGAGCCTCCATGAGTGCATGTGTGTGCTACATTTTGTCATTGATTCCTAGAAAATATTTAGAAAATGCCTGAATCAATAGTAAAATAAGATATCTTGGTAATGCAATGAAGTTTTGAAGTTGAATCAATGTTTGCAAAAGGTGCTTGATGTACAACACTATCTGTTGGCGGGTGTTACAGTTTGTGGCGCGGAATGTGGAGCAGTGTGATGCAGCAAGTGATGACAAGTCTGATGCGGTTGATGACAAAACAACAACAACCAAAACAACAACCAGTCTGTAATCCACAGGTGACTAAAACAACAACCAAATAGTGATCCACGGATGACCAAAACAACAACCAACAAAAGATCCACAGATAACCCAGAAAACATCCAACCAACGATAAACCACAAACCAATGATCCACAGATTGCCCAGTCAACAATAAACCACAAACCAATGATCCACAGATTGCCCAGTCAACAATAAACCACAAACCAATGATCCACAGATTGCACAGTCAACAATCATGTCAGCTGGTTTTAAATTCTAATGATGTGTTCAGGTATATATTTGTGAAGTACACCTGTGTTCCAGTGTTCATAAAATATATGAACTGTAACTGTAAGCATATTTACTTATTTAATTGTATTACTAATTTAACATTAATGTTATTTTGTTTGGGCAGCAACAACAATGTATCTTAATGTAATTATTTTATTGTTCTGTTTACTAAATTTGAGATGAAGTCACGAGTTTGCTAGTTGTGACATACATAAAACATTAATAAAAATACATTAAAAATAATTTGTTAAAATATACTCTGCAGACAAATGTTTTGGTATGCAATCATTAGAAATTCAGCTTATTATTTGTGAATCATACTGTCCAACACTGAAGGTGGATTTGTGAGATACTTAAGATGCACTATAACAAGCTGGTTACTATTGAAAATTGTAGGCATTTTACACAGGAATGTATGCAGTTTATTGGTTGCACAAAATTTCTGATCATTCACAGGTGGCAGCACTGTTGGACTAATTATCGAATGAGTGATCATGTTGTAGTAGACTCATTGAATGTGGCTGATATGTGCTTATGGTTAAAATAATGTGTAAACATTTGTGTGTAAAGTGCTTGATGTTGTATATATATATATCCTTTGGACATAACCAAGTGTACAAAATAATCTGATGCCCATAGCGTATCAAGTGCACCCTAGGTGTACCAATAGTAAATACACAATGATACACAAACATGGACATCACTTCTACCCAAATAGTTTGCTACACATAAAATAATGCTCAAAGTGGTTAAAAAGGAAGTTTTCTTCGTTGTAGTTATAGCACATATTGCCACTTGTTCCCTTTCTAGTTGATGACCACCTTCAACTTTCTTCTAATTATTACACTGAAACGTGTGAAGTGCTGCATGCAAGCGTGTGCTTACATTCGTCTTACAACACTGCTAGATGTGTGGGAAGTACTTTGTTTCTACATCGCTAGTAGTATGTGTTGGCACACATAAAATTCTGGATACTGTTAAATTGTTATCGTGGGGCGCAGTGGTTAGAACATAGGACTCTCAATCGAGAGTAGCTGGGTTTGCATCTGATTGCTCCTGTTTCGAAGCTTTGGCAATGCTGTTCACCCCTCGTTGCCACAATTTTCGTAGTTGTTTAAATGAGTACCTAAGTATAGACAGTTATTACAGCATGGCTGAATGCTTCCCAGAGAAGTTGAGTTGACTTTGGAATGAACAGGTCTGCCAGGGGGTGAAGCGTAAAACACTTAGAACGCTTTTAAAGACTGGATACCATGCTATATAAGAACATACCTTTAAGAACATACCTTTACAATTGTAGAATTGTGTAAAGTACATCCTTGTGATATAACATTGGGCATGGCACATAACTAATACCATTGCACAGACAGTACATTAGGTTAACATATATAACACATGGTAGTGATGTCATGCAATGCACGCACACTCAAGTAGAATCTTGTGGCACATTGAGGTAACAATGTGCATCTTGTCATTTGACAGTGATGTTTTTTGGTATTTTTGTCATCTTGTAATATGGCACATTATATTAATATCATGTAGCATAATGTAATGGTGTAACATAGAGCCTGGCACATATGGAGGATGTCTTGTAGCTCTCATAAAGATCTATACTTGATCCAAGTGTTGATTGCACTAAGGACAAAAAGCCATTATGTACTCAGATGTGGACTAATTATGAAAACGTGTTACAATGTTTGTTAAATACTAACAAAGGATTACAATAGATATGTACTAGCTGCAAAGAGTTGTATATAGACCACAGGTGAAACAGCTGGGAAGATTGATGAGAAAATTATCTGTAACAATGTCTTGTGGTGTGTAAATGAACAATACAAACTGATTTGTTTTGTGAACAGCCTGTTTTATATACATACAAATGATACAATGTAGTTGTAAGTTTTGTGAACAGCCTGTGTTTTTTATACATACAAATGATACAAGGTGCCCTTGTAATAGCTTGTAATGACTACAACACATCACAGTATATAGAATCCTTCATAGCAACTCGATGAATACATTTTTTCTAATTTTCCATTGTTAACTATAGTTTTTTATCAATGTTGCTTATCATTTTGTAGTGACGGGTTTAAGTTTGAGTTGCACCATCTAGCAAGCAAATGTGTAAATGGTTTTAGCTACTGGTTTTCATAATAATGCAACATATCTTTAGTTCTTATGTCATTTGATATGTTGAGCTATATAAATCTGTGGGAAATATGTCTCAATATCAAACCTTCAGTCCCATTTTACAGTGAGAATGCAGTTAGGACGTTTGATCCATAAATGCTGAGATTAGTGTATTGATAAAAACAGTTCATTATTGAATCGCTAAGTCATGCAATAAAACATGACCAAACCAAATTTGTCACCAGGAGCATGAAAACTGTAACTGACAAATGTAAAAGTACCATTAAGTAATCATACATAAAGGAATAACATAAACAGCCAGATGTAGCAACAATGGTGTAGGAAAATGGTTTGGTTGTTTTTGTGACAACAAATTAATGCACATTCCAATTTCAGTCTCTCATACGTTCTTTATGCATGAAAACAGCTATTTGTGAATGATACAGCCTAAAGTGGACACTAGAATAGCCATTTTGTTTAAAGAGTCTTTCCATGTCCTTATGGAATCTGTGTAAAAGCTTATCTTAAAAAACTAAACAAGATTACCCTGGTACATTAAAATGAAAACTCTAACACAGCGAGTAGTCATAATATTTTATTTTAGTCAAATTGCCTATTTTTGAACAGGTAACTAATTTTGTCTTTTTATAAAATGCTTAAATAGGTGGTCATAAATATAAAATAGTTCTTATTTAAAATTTTTGTTGTTAAATTTACTCAAATACGACACCAATGTGCTGTTTAAGTAAAATCTACTGGTGATGGTGCACACCTGTGGCATGTTCTTCTGTTGGGTAAGATCACTCCAAGTCTGAGGCTCTGCATCGACCAATGAGGGCCTCTAATGCTGCCTGTGTTTGGAAGCAAGGGATGACTGACAGTGTTGATCCACAACACAGACTGCAAAACACCTCAGGATAAACTCCTTATTTTTAAGCTGTACACTATATACAATCATATACACGGCAATGTACAATATCTCAATCTCTGTGACATGGCACTTCTCAGTGTCTCAGTCCCTGTGACACCACACTACACAGTATATCAGTGCCTGTGACATGGCACTACACAGTGACTCAGTGCCTGTGACATGGCACTACACAGTAACTCAGTACTTGTGACATGGCACTACACAGTGACTCAGTGCCTGTGACATGGCACTACACAGTGACTAAGCGCCTGTGACATGGCACTACACAGTATGTCAGTTCCTGTGACATTGCACTACACATTGTATCAGTGCATGTGATGTGGCACTACACATTGTCTCAGTCCCTGTGACATGGCACTACACAGTATATCAGTGCCTGTGACATCTCAGTACAGCGTCCCTGTGACATGGCCTGTTCTGGGCTTCATTGTTACACAATGTTCAATATGTGACAACTTGCCAGAGGTTAATGTCCCTGTGCCATGTTGCCATAAATGATTTACATTGATGACACTATACTGACTCATAGTCCCTCTGCCAAGACAGATACTTGTCCTTGTGAGCCCGGGCCGATGGCTTCGTGTGTGCCAAGGCTACCTCTAAGTCCTTCGTCTCTATCCTTTCAAGTGTGATGTGTAAATCTTCTCCTGTAATAGCAGAAAAAACAGAACAACACATTATTGCCATGTCCCAACACCAGTGTGTAACAAAACAACACATCAATGTTTTATTACAACACAAGTATGTAACAACACATTAGTACTGTGTCCCAACACCAGTGGGTAACAAGTCAACATATCAATGATGTATCCTGAAACCAGTCTGTAACAGAACAACACATATATCAAAACATAAGTGTATAACAGAACAACACATCAACACAGTATCCCAACACAAGTGTGTAACAGAACAACACATCAACAGTGTCCCAACACGAGTGTGTAACAGAACAACACATCAACACAGTATCCCAACACAAGTGTGTAACAGAACAACACATGAACAGTGGCCCAACACGAGTGTGTAACAGAACAACACATCAACACAGTATCCCAACACAAGTGTGTAACAGAACAACACATCAACAATGTCCCAACAAAAGTGTGTAACAGGAGAACACATCTGGTGCATACTTCCCTGCCCATGAAGACTTACCCTCTGAGTGGTTGTCGAGGGCGGTGAAGATCTTCCTCACCGGCCTCATGGCTGCCTCCTTACAGACCAGACGGATGTCAGAGCCGGAGTAGTCCTCCGTCATCTACACATGCAGATAAATACAGTACAACTAAAATACCATCATAACTCCATAACTGCAATCATGAGCGCCGTCCAGCCAGGATGTACCAGGATGTAAACACGACTTAACTCAAACACATGGATAACTGAATGTTTCCCCAGTCTCTCCAACTTCCACTTGCTGTTTACTAGGTGACTAATATATCAAATGGGAATAATTATTTTCTGACAACATTTTTACAGTTTTTACATTTGGCAAATCGAAGGTGTTGAGCAGCAGTCCAAAGAAGAAATAATAGCTATTTATTATGTTCAAAAATTTTTTACACAAGCTCTGATTTTAGTCTACAAAACATTACTGGTCTATCAAATTTAATATAAATAAATAACTCACACAAACATTGAGAGAATAATGCTTGTCTTCAAACCTTTGCGACGTAATCATAGTCTATATTGGAGTACAGTTGCAGACCGTTCTGCATGGCAGTGTTGACTAATGGAGGGAGGTGGTGCTTGAACATGGCACAGCGTGCCTCCAATGATGGCAGGTCCACCAGGATACGCTTCTCCAGCCGTCTCAGCATCGCGTGGTCCAGCTCCCTGTCACATACAAACACCTAGAGAGTCCTACAGTCACGCAGTGTTCTCACTGAGAGGCGGCCAATGGCTGGAGGCTCACACCACCCACTGGGATGTCTACTACGATTTTTTAGCCATTTACTTATCCAAGAAGTCCCATATTTTATACTTAAAATTCGCCATAACAAAATCTGAAAGAGTCTACATTCAATCACACAACTTTCCTACTTTTTATTTAATTTCAACTTGTTAACATCACATGTTGTGTGGGATTCTCATTGGCCTGATGCTGGATTGGAAGGGAAACACTCACCAGGGCAGGATGGAAGGGAAACACTCACCAGGGCAGGATGGAAGGGAAACACTCACCAGGACAGGATGGAAGGGAAACACTCACCAGGGCAGGATGGAAGGGAAACACTCACCAGGGCAGGATGGAAGGGAAAACACTCACCAGGGCAGGATGGAAGGGAAACACTCACCAGGGCAGGATGGAAGGGAAACACTCACCAGGGCAGGATGGAAGGGAAAACACTCACCAGGGCAGGATGGAAGGGAAACACTCACCAGGGCAGGATGGAAGGGAAACACTCACCAGGGCAGGATGGAAGGGAAACACTCACCAGGGCAGGATGGAAGGGAAACACTCACCAGGGCAGGATGGAAGGGAAACACTCACCAGGGCAGGATGGAAGGGAAACACTCACCAGGGCAGGATGGAAGGGAAAACACTCACCAGGGCAGGATGGAAGGGAAACACTCACCAGGGCAGGTTGGAAGGGAAACACTCACCAGGGCAGGATGGAATGGAAACACTCACCAGGGCAGGATGGAAGGGAAACACTCACCAGGGCAGGATGGAAGGGAAACACTCACCAGGGCAGGATGGAAGGGAAACACTCACCAGGGCAGGATGGAAGGGAAACACTCACCAGGGCAGGTTGGAGGCAGCCAGAAGGAAGACTAGGTCATCGGACTTGGAGAGTCCATCCATCTGTACAAGGAGCTCTGTCTTCATCCTGCGACTTCCCTCATGTTCCCTGTGGGATACAACAGGCACAGTTACTTCAGAGGAACCCTATAAATACTGCATCACAAGATGAGTACATAGACTTCATTATACTGGTATAGGATACAAGTTGTATTTGTGTTTATCATAGACATTGCTTTGCCTGTATGACATGCACAGTATAATATTTGATAATATGTGTATCGTACATTATCTTCAATACACCAATAGTTACTGCTTCAAAGAGCAGTCAATAGGGCCATAAACACGTGACTTTATATATCTCCTAGCAGGACTGACCATATGCATGCATATATATATATATATATATATATACATATATATACATACATATATATACATACATATATATACATACATATATATACATACATATATATACATATATATATATATATATATGTATATATATATATATATATATACATATATATATATACATACATATATATATATACATACATATATATATATACATATATATATATACATATATATATATATATATATATATATATAAATGCAGTATACATACAGTGTTCAGGCCATTGTTATTGACATATCAAATCGCAGACATACACAAGAATATATTTTATTATCACCAATGGTGCATCCACTCAAACAAAGATTGAATGAATTAGGATTGATTTGAATATTTCTCAGGTGTGGACCAATTGTTGCTGATCTAATCACTAAAATTCAAATGTTTGATTTTTTATTGTAAATGTGTTAAATATCTATTTCATAATGCACTCACCCCCCTCCGCCCTGATACCCTCTCTGACTCATCAGTGACTCGAGCTCATCAAGAAATATTGTTGATGGCGCATGGAACCGTGCTAACTCAAACAGCACCTGCAGATAAGAGGCATGTCACAAGGACACAGCACAAAGGACGTGTCATCTCAGATGAACCCTCAATGACTCAATCAGTGGCTTAATACATGGAAAATATCAAATGAAAAACACACTTGTAGACTGCAATAATACTAGTTCTGCATCACATCAGAGAACACATTCTTGTGGACTTGTATATGAGAATGTTGATTGTAGAAGGCTCCAGAGAATGATTATATTAAACAAGCTTATTATAACAGGCACAATAGGAAATTTGCTATGAAACAGGGCAGCTTTAGACTGGTTTGTGAAAACACATTTAAATAAGCCCATAGGTGTGCGTTGGGTGTAAAGGGCTATAAAGACTGAAGAGTTCCGTTTCGTCAGACAACGTTTTAGGGGGCCAATGAGACTGAATGGTTCTGCTTCGTCAGAACATGTTGTTGAGGCCGTTGAGACTGAAGAGTTCCGCATTGTCCGACAATTTTAGGGGATCGATGGGACAGAAGAAGAGTTCTGCTTTGTCAGACAATTTTTAGTGGCTAGTGGTGCGTGGGCTGGGGCCATATGTTGCCGACCCCTATAAATCATGACAGAACATATGATTTGGATGAGATAGTTTTATATATATATATTTTCAAAATTGTTTATGCAGAGTTTGACACTCATATCAATAAAATTTGTTATAGAAATATGATCTAACTTTAGTTGTTATGTTTTAATGAATACAAATGAACCATGCTACGGGCCTGTTAAAGACATGTCAGTGTCTTCCGGTACCCTTGATCAGGGTGGGGTGGGCCGTTTTTACCATTTTTGTTGGAGATTTTGGAAGAGGCATGCCTATTTGCTCACAGGACATTTGTACATAAAGTATTTGGTCACGAGACATTTGGTCACAATGTAAGTTGGTCAAAAGGCATTTGGTAACAATGTATGGTCACAAGGCATTTGGTAACAATGTATGGTCACAAGGCATTTGGTAACAATGTATGGTCACAAGGCATTTGCTCACAGGACAATGTCTCACAGTAAATGAAAATATGTCATTAATAATTTTTCTTGAACACACATTTAACTTGTTGATGCAATAATTTTGTAACTTACTTTTTGATTCAGGTGAATTTAGTACAGCACACAGTTTGTCATTGACAACACGATGCCCTACTCTACACGATGTCCTGCTCTACACGATGCCCTGCTCTACATGATGCCCTGCTCTACACGATACCCTGCTCTACATGATGCCCTGCTCTACAAGATGCCCTGCTCTACACGAGCCCCTGCTCTAAACGAGGCCCTGTTCTACACAAGCCCATGCTCTACACGAGCCCCTGCTCAACACAAGCCTCTGCTCCACACGAGGCACTGTTCTACATGAGGCACTGTTCTACACGAGGCACTGCTCTACACGAGGCACTGCTCTCACCCGGACTAGTTTCTCTGAGTCGCCCCTCCACTTGCTCACGATGCTTGTTGCGGAGATGTTGAAAAATGTTGTGTTACATTCAGTCGCCACAGCCTTCGCCAGCAATGTCTTACCTGTCCCTGTTAGAACCAAACAGTGTCACATTCATCATTTACTGAAACAATTCATTAAATGCAACAGGAAGTAACAATAGCAACAAAGACAATGCTCTGTTGTTTGCTGTTGATGTGCACAATGCACAGGCTGTTAATAGCAGTAAACTAGACAAATTATTGCTCTCCTCCTTATCCCTGAAGACCAGGGTGATGCTGGCATTGAATCTGGTCATTGATACATAACAATAATAATACATTTTTGGTTGTTTTTACATCCTACTGGTACAACGCTTCACACTGCTTAATCTAAATTTACTTTGATAAAAACAACTTAAGAAATTCATAAGAAAAACCAGTGACTATGAGATTTGATGAGAAAGGAAGGCGGCCAGAAACTTGCCTGGTGGTCCGTACAGGAGCAGTCCCTTCCATGGGGAGAGAATCCCTGTGAACAACTGGGGATACTGCAAGCACACAGTCACACAAGTGAGTGGAGCACACTTGTCCCTGCAGCACTGACAACAAGTCTTTATGCAGACTTTTCTGTTTTAGATTAACTATTTTGTATGTTTATGCATCATTTCCGAAGCTTGAATGCAATAACATTCAACAATACAGGCTTTTACACAAATGAACTGTGAGGAAGTCTCCTAACCTAATTTCGCTTTGGCTGTATTTGCGTAAATAAGCAATATAACTTTGCCATGACAATTTTTAATTATTGAATTATAATTATCCTGCCAACAGCAGACCAACCGCCTCATTCCTCTTTCAATTACCAGGTAGGTAATCTATAATATAGATTACCTGATTGAAAGAGGAGTGAGGCATCAGGTAATCTATAATATAGATTACCTGATTGAAATAGGAGAGATCCCTGATCTATATCCCCTTGTATCATATATATAATACAGCAAAACTTACCTTTATTGGATAAACTACAGCTTCTTTTACTAATCTCTTTGCATTTTCCAGCCCTATGATATCATCCCACCTCACATCTGGGTCATGTAGATAAATGTCCTGTAAAGAAATAGACGATATAATAATGTATCATCCAGTTTAGTAGTAGCAAACGAAATCCACTTTAAATGATGCAGTTTTGCGCATACACATCAATAACTCTCTACTACATCAAGTGAAGATCAACAAAGTAGTTTAATTCTGAATGTTTCATTCAGAGCTGGGTCAATTACAACTGTAATGAAAAATTAATTCTTTTAATTGTAATCCAATTATTTCACCTTATTAGCCAAAACTACCAACATTTGTCATATCTAGTTAGTCTCTCATCTTTGCGCAATATGTTTGTTAATATTTCAATTATGAGATCTAGTATATTTGTCCATACTTTATAACATAGCTCTGGGCAGTTAAAAACTAGCTCCTTGCTACTGAAAGAAGCAAGGAGCATGTTTCACCAAAATGCTAACATTCATTTGGTTGCTCTACTGCTCAATGCCACGTCTAAAACTGGTCAGTCACCTTACAACTGCAGAGGAGATGTACACAGACTGCTTGAAGGCAAACATAGACTGCTTGCAGGCAAACAGACTGCTTGCACACAAACATAGACTGCTTGCAGGCAAACACAGACTGCTTGCATGCAAACAGACTGCTTGTAGACAAACATAGACGGCTTGCATGCAAACACAGACTGCTTGCAGGCAAACACAGACTGCTTGCATGCAAACAGACTGCTTGCAGACAAACATAGCTGCTTGCATGCAAACACAGAATGCTTGAAGGCAAACATAGGCTGCTTGCAGGCAAACAGACTGCTTGCAGGCAAACTCAGAATGCTTGAAGGCAAACAGACTGCTTGCAGGCAAACACAGACTGCTTGCAGGCAAACACAGACTGCTTGAAGGCAAACACAGAATGCTTGCAGGCAAACATAGGCTGCTTGCAGGCAAACAGACTGCTTGCAGGCAAACTCAGAATGCTTGAAGGCAAACAGACTGCTTGCAGGCAAACACAGACTGCTTGCAGGCAAACACAGACTGCTTGAAGGCAAACACAGACTGCTTGCAGGCAAACACAGACTGCTTGCAGGCAAACACAGACTGCTTGCAGGCAAACACAGACTGCTTGAAGGCAAACACAGACTGCTTGCAGGCAAACACAGACTGCTTGAAGGCAAACACAGACTGCTTGAAGGCAAACACAGACTGCTTGCAGGCAAACACAGACTGCTTGCAGGCAAACACAGACTGCTTGCAGGCAAACACAGACTGCTTGAAGGCAAACACAGACTGCTTGCAGGCAAACACAGACTGCTTGAAGGCAAACACAGACTGCTTGCAGGCAAACACAGACTGCTTGAAGGCAAACACAGACTGCTTGCAGGCAAACACAGACTGCTTGCAGGCAAACACAGACTGCTTGAAGGCAAACACAGACTGCTTGCAGGCAAACACAGACTGCTTGCAGGCAAACACAGACTGCTTGAAGGCAAACACAGACTGCTTGCAGGCAAACACAGACTGCTTGAAGGCAAACATCCACTTTAAATGATGCAGTTTTGCGCATACACATCAATAACTCTCTACTACATCAAGTGAAGATGCATTACTACTTGATGACTGGCCATATGATGCATCAGTATTAAGACAATAAAGTAATAGAGGGTGTTATACCACATCACACTGTACAATGGTGCATGGGTGAGAAAGCACATACACAGCGTCTGACCCATGTACAGTACAGGTCAAGGGCAGCTGGACTTACCCGACTGATGACCTGGGCCAGCTCGCGCCACTCTGAGTTATAGCCTACATACCCCCCTAGAGGCTTCAGTAGTCGGTCCTGGCAAAGACACAACATATATATATATATATATATATATATATACAAGGGTGTACAATTCTAAAAAGTAATGTTGGGCAAACTATTATATCAAATTCCCTTGGGGACTTGACATGGGAGAGAACACTCACAGAGAGCCCATGGGAACATGACATGGGAGAGAATACTCACAGAGAGCCCATAGGAACATGACATGGGAGAGAACACTCCCAGAGTGCCCCTGGGAACATGACATGGGAGAGAACACTCACAGAGAGCCCATGGGAACATGACATGGGAGAGAACACTCACAGAGAGCCCATGGGAACATGACATGGGAGAGAATACTCACAGAGAGCCCATAGGAACATGACATGGGAGAGAACACTCACAGAGTGCCCCTGGGAACATGACATGGGAGAGAACACTCACAGAGAGCCCATGGGAACATGACATGGGAGAGAACACTCACAGAGAGCCCATGGGAACATGACATGGGAGAGAACACTCACAGAGAGCCCTTGGGGACTTGACATGGGAGAAAACACTCACAGAGAGCTCATGGGAACATGACATGGGAGAGAACATTCACAGAGAGCCCATGGGAACATGACATGGGAGAGAACACTCACAGAGAGCCCATGGGAATATGACATGGGAGAGAACACTCACAGACAGCCCTAGGGGACTTGACATGGGAGAGAACACTCACAGAGAGTCCATGGGAATATGACATTCTTCATTTAAAGTTGGGGATGTATTATGTACAGCTGTGCGCTACAGTGTTACAGGGGTCATGCCTCCGTTAAACTTCCTGGGGTGTTACAGGTGAATGTAGGGCATAGTAAGTTTGGATATAGGAAGTTTAAAAAATTCATACGATCTGACATCAATGCATTTGAGCAGGAACGTTGCCAGGTTTGTTGGCAGAAGCTACTGAATGTGAAATGGTAGATGTTTAGATGATTTTAATAGCCAGAAGGATATTTGTGATTTTATAGTGCACTGTAATTCGTGCCATTATTGGTAAACATCGACAAGTATCGCATATACAGGCATATTACAAGAGTTAGAAATGTCTAATTTTGACAAAATTCGACCAGCATGTCAGTGTGATGATGACAGTGGTGAAAACATTTAGAATTTTTGATGGTCACGTTTTCTTATAATCATGCAAAACATTAACATGGCCACCAATGGGAAATGTGGGCTGAATCCTACAACGGGTTCATGATGCACCTGCTGCAGCAGTATGTGTTTTGTTGTTGTACATAATAAAGGGCTTCTGGTATTTTCCACAAGACTGAGTGGTTGAGTTAACTACAAATCCTTACACAAACATGACAATATTGGTGACGATTTGGGTCTGAGCATGAAAATAAACATGGCTTCGTGAATCCTGCATTATGAGGAATACATAGAAGACAGGGAATTATTCGAAAACTATCTTGAATGTTTCACATTTTTTGTAACAACAAATGCTGTGCCCAGGACACAAAACAGTGTTTGCTACTTAGCTCATGGGAACATGACATGGGTGAGAACATTGACAGAGAGCTCATGGGAACATGACATGGATGAGAACATTGACAGAGAGCTCATGGGAATATGACATGGGTGAGAACATTGATAGAGAGCTCATGGAGACATTTGACAGAGAGCCCATGGGAACATGACATGGATGAGAACATTGACAGAGAGCTCAATGGAACATGAGATGGGTGAGAACATTGACTGAGCCCATGGGAACATAACATGGGTGAGAACATTGAAAGAGAGGTCATGGGAGCATGACATGGGTGAGAACATTGACAGAGAGCTCATGGGAACATGACATGGATGACATCATTGACAGAGAGCTCATGAGAACATGACATGGGTGAGAACATTGACAGAGAGCTCATGGGAACATGACATGGGTGAGAACATTGACAGAGAGCTCATGGGAACATGACATGGGTGAGAACATTGACAGAGAGCTCATGGGAACATGACATGGGTGAGAACATTGACAGAGAGCTCATGGGAACATGACATGGGTGAGAACATTGACAGAGAGCTCATGGGAACATGACATGGGTGAGAACATTGACAGAGAACTCATGGGAACATGACATGGGTGAGAACATTGACAGAGAGCTCATGGGAACATGACATGGGTGAGAACATTGACAGAGAGCTCATGGGAACATGACATGGGTGAGAACATTGACAGAGAACTCATGGGAACATGATATGGGTGAGAACATTGACAGAGAGCTCATGGGAACATGACATGGGTGAGAACATTGACAGAGAGCTCATGGGAACATGACATGGGTGGGAACATTGACAGAGAACTCATGGGAACATGACATGGGTGAGAACATTGACAGAGAGCTCATGGGAACATGACATGGGTGAGAACATTGACAGAGAACTCATGGGAACATGACATGGGTGAGAACATTGACAGAGAACTCATGGGAGCATGACATGGGTGAGAACATTGACAGAGAACTCATGGGAACATGACATGGGTGAGAACATTGACAGAGAACTCATGGGAACATGGCATGGGTGAGAACATTGACAGATAACTCATGGGAACTTGATATGGGTGACAACATTGACAGAGAAATCATGGGAACATGACATGGGTGAGAACATTGACATGGGAACATGATATGGGTGAGAACATTGAGAGAGAACTCATGGGAACATGATATGGGTGAGAACATTGACAGAGAAATCATGGGAACATGACATGGGTGAGAACATTGACAGAGAACTCATGGGAACATGACATGGGTGAGAACATTGACAAAGAGCTCAATGGAACATGACATGGGTGAGAACATTGACAGATAACTCATGGGAACATGACATGGGTGAGAACATTGACAGAGAGCTCATGGGAACACCTCCGCCGTTTCGAAGCTTGGGCAATTTCGTTCACCCCACTTTGCCCGTGTCTTTCGGAAGAGACACTAAAAGCTGTTGGTCCAAAATCCTGCATTAGCTCAAGATTGGGCTGTTTGGAGTATAACTACTTGAGACTTGAGATGGGTGAGAACATTGACAGAGAGCTCAATGGAACATGACATGGGTGAGAACATTGACAGAGCCCATGGGAACATGACGTGGGTAAGAACATTAACAGAAAGCTCATGGGAACGTGACATGGATGAGAACATTGACAGAGAGCTCATGGGAATATGACATGGGTGAGAACATTGATAGAGAGCTCATGGAGACATTTGACAGAGAGCCCATGGGAACATGACATGGATGAGAACATTGACAGAGAGCTCATGGGAACATGACATGGGTGAGAACATTGACCGAGCACATTGAAAGAGAGGTCATGGGAGCATGACATGAGTGACAACAATGACAGAAAATCCATGGGAACATGACATGTTAGAGAACATTGACATAGAACACATGCGAACATGACAAGGGATAAAATACTGACAAAGAGCCTATGGGAATGTGACATGGTATAAAACACTGACAAAGAGCCCATGTGAACATGACATGGGAGAAAACACTCACAGAAAGCCCATGGTCACATGACATGGCTGCGAACATTGACAGAGAGCCCATGAGGACATGACATGGGTGAACATATTGTTTGACGTGCCTGTATTAAGCACATCCAAAAGTCACCTCAGGGAATATGATATTAGTGAGCATGTTAAGAAACATAACACAAAGTTCATGTACAGCTATTGTAGCAGGTGACTCCTGAAGGGTCACCGGTAAATAACTTTCCCAAATACTGGTGTGAATACACACTGGTAGTGGACACTGGTGATGTCACTGGTCACTTCAATAAGTATGAGGCTAACTTACTTCAGCTGTGCTTTGTACATCGTCACTCAGTTTAGTTGCCTCAGAGATCATGGCTCTCACATCGATGATCTGCCCCCTCTGTAATCATATCTCATCCTTAGTATTGTAGTCAACTTTACTGAACATTGAAAGTGAATACTCTTAGAAAGATGGCTGTGTGCCGCAGGATTAGCTGGTTTCTACAAGTATCACATACAAACTGATCTCGCAACAGACATCAACCTGGCCAGATAAGTTAAACGGTCTGGGATAACAGCACAACATATATATTATAACAACAATCTGTTTCTAAACTTATATCAACACAAATGTGTTTCACAGACCAAGAACACACTTTTAACATGTGTTTTTAAACTTGACTGACTGCATATTGATCGACTGTTTATTTAGGATCAACGATGTTAAGAAATTGTATGCCATGGATATTACACGTGCAGGTATACATAGCAAGTAACATGAAAATGAACACAGTACAAGATACACTGGTTTTCATGTACCCACCAACTTATATCAATATAAATGTGTTGTACAGTAAATGACCAAGAACACACCTCTAATGTGTTTGTAAACTTACATCAATACAAATGTGTTTGACAGTATATGACCAAGACCACACCTTTGGTTTCTCCTTGGCTGCTGCCTGTTGACCTGTCTCGGAAGTCCCACTGCTGCCGTGCACCACCAGTCCGTGTAACGCCAGTGCTTCCAATGGTGTGTCTCCCTGCCCCCCCAAGTTACCCCCAGCAACCGCTGAAGACACCTAATGCAAACGACTTCAGGACGTGAGTTTAACCTTCCTGCTTTTTAATTGTTGTTGTTCTGTAATTTTATTCAATTTACATTGTGAACAGCATCTTTCAGTTTGCATTGCTATATATTTTATATGGTTAAAATGTGCTTAACATGACTAGAATAAATACAAATTACATCATGTCTAAGGGTGCAGGGTGATTCATACACAACACAATTCAAATCCAAGTCAATTTCATGTATGCATTTATATGTGCAGTATATGCCGTTGATTGAAACATCAAACATATTGCAAAAGTTGTGTCTCAATCATTTCTCCTTGTCTCTCGATCTCAGTTACTGCCCCCCTCACCCTCCCTCCCTACCCCTCCCTCCCTACCTCTCTCCCCCACTTTCTCCTCCCAATGTCTCTCTCCCCCTCCTCTTTGGTTATTTGACGTCCTCTATCTCTCCATCTCACGAGTCTATCTCACAATCTGTCTCTCTACTTCTACTGGAGAACATAGAACACAACTAAGTCAAGATGAAGATGTTCAGCCAGTGACCAATACACTGATGGTCAAAACTACATGTGCAATTATCACAAGTTAATCTTTATCTGAATTATTTCGTATCAAATTAGAAGTTTGTCAGCCTACCTGTTTGGGGTCTTTCTGTGACTTCTTGATGGCAGACTTTGGGCGGGTGTTGTTGGAGGGCGGGGTGGGGGGCTTCTGCTGGGTGGCGAGCCTGGGGAGAGATGGTGTGCTACTGCTTCGTGTGTCCCTTGAACACGAAACACCACTGCTCAAAGACATCATACCTCAAACATGATGTGTTTCAGCAATTCTGCTTTCTAAATCTTATTTCAAGTCCACCTAAGAAACCACTACAGAATCAAAATGAGAATATTTCTAACCTATATATTTTTCAAACACCAGTACATTATGTACTACAGTATGATATATTTTCAAATTTAGCCAATTGCTCAATGATAAAGTCATAATGTCCTATGAATTTTACAGCCAAACATGTTTGACTTTCATTAAACAATTTATTCCTCTTACTGCCTAACAAAAACAAGAGCTCCAACAAAAATACATAAATAAATGTTTTTCCTGGATATTAATACCTTTAAAAATTGGCACTGTTTTCTGAACTAGGCATTAACAACTATTCACTGTCCTCGTGTTATATTAACCTATAAATAAATACTTTCTTCACAGGTTGGGTTTTAGTTGAGTCATGAGATATTAGATGTCATTAGTGTTCCTCTAAACACAGACACAGCAACCATGAGAGGTTTTAGTTGAGTCATATGATATTAGATGTCATTAGTGTTCCTCTAACACAGACACAGCAACCATGAGAGGTTTTAGTTGAGTCATATGATATTAGATGTACATATACTGCCACCTACGACAGACCACCACATTAAGCAGACCAAAGCAGGTCTGCCTAAAGCTGTAATGTGTGTGGAAAGAATCCATTTACTTTAGCATTGATGATGCACATAGTTTAACCAAAATTGAAATAACTTATAATTCATTTTAATTTTTTTGTGATTTTGAATATGTTTTTCTAGAACCTTGTATATTCTGAAATGCCATATTTGTCGCATACGGCAGACTGGGTAAAGCAGTATATGCATAAACGGTCAACTTAAATGGGATCAAGGAATATATACACACAGACATACAGACAGACACACACACACACACACAGACAGACAGACACACACACACACACAGACAGACAGACAGACAAACAGACAGACAGACAGACAGACACACACACACACACACACACACATATTGTAACATGTTGACTGCCCAAATGTGTTTTAATGAACCAATTTTTTTCATCATAATTTGACCTTTATCTGCAGGAATATCGACCTTGCTGTTCAGGACATTTGTGAACTGCTGTCAACAATTTATAATATTTGTGGACAATGTTTATCGTGGTCAGACTTTCACAGGAATATTATAAATATCAACAGTAAATTATGTTCTCATCCACACGCAATATAAACAAGATACTCACCTTGAAATGTTCTAATTAAATAGATAATGGGCAAATTATATTATGCATAAAAATTGTGGTTCATTAGAATACATGTAGAAGATCAAAATGTTAGAACAGATATAATTTAATATTACATTACATAATTTATGATGCTTTTTATTGCAAACATTGTACCATCCTATGTCAGGTCACTAAGTGCAACAACCAGTGAAGTGTTATAATGCTACAATCTGCAATAATTAGTAATGACATTGACTTTTAATGTGTAATGACACTGAATGAAACGTAATGTTGAGGAGTGTAAGTATAAATGCCTATATTACCTGTTGGCGCCATTAACGCTGTACAACACAAAAACAAGTCATTACGATCTCTTTGTCTCTCTCTCTACGTTTTCGCCGATTTTGCAGAATACAACACTCATTGCACATGCTTGTCCACTGTTTAAATTGTCATAAAATAAAATAAAAACTGCAATTCAAGATTCAGTAATACAGAAAAGATTATTGCTCAACATGCCCATTACATACACTTTGAATTATGATTAGTTGAGAGAAGTGATTTGTTAACGAAAAGTGAAACTTTTAGATATTTAAGAAACACAACTGACACAACTCAACAGCAACTAACAAAGTAAAAAAGTATGGCCTTATATAGCACAATATCCAGTCTTTAGAATCGCTCCAAACACTTTACACTTCACCCCGTGACAGACATGTTCATTCCAACATCTCAACTTCTCAAGGAAGGCCAAACAGGTCAAACAACACAAATATGAACACAAATGATAAACTAAATACTAATACATTTTAGATAGATGATCCGGTTTCTTGGTTATTAATATTAATCATAATTACCTCTCAAGAAACTTGCAGTTTGTTTTGAATATTTCAACTGCATCTCGCAGTCTTCTTCAGCAGACTGAAGTTACGGATGTGTCACATGACCAATGTCATGTGACACATCCGTAACTTCAGTCTGCTGAAGAAGACTGCGAGATGCAGTTGAAATATTCAAAACAAACTGCAAGTTTCTTGAGAGGTAATTATGATTAATAATAATAATAATAATACACTTTAGTTTCATTGTCAGTCATCAATGTCTGTTGTTACCGTCTGTCTTGTTATTGCTGTGCACTCAAATCAATGCAGTATACAATCAGCACATAGAGTAGGACATGCAGACTGTGTCAGCACAATGTTTACAGACTCTCAGCACATAGAGTAGGACATGCAGACCGTGTCAGCACAATGCCTACAGACAGTCAGCACATAGAGTAGGACATGAAGACTGTGCCTGCACAATGTCTACAGACAGTCAGCACATAGAGTAAGACATGTAGACCATGTCAGCACAATGTCTACAGACAGTCAGCACACAGAGTAGGACATCGATTTTTCAGCACCTTGCCAACATACTGTCAGCACACAGAGTAGAAGATGTATGTAGACTGTGTCAGCACAATGCCAACATACTGTCACCATAGAGTAGAACATGTAGACAATGTCAACACAGTGTTGACAGACAGTCAGCACATAGAGTAGGACATGTAGACTGTGTCAACACAGTGCCTACAGACAGTCAGTACATAGAATAGGACATGTATACCTTGTCAGCACAGTGTCTACAATCAGCACATAGAGTACGACATGTAGACCATGTCAGTACAGTACTTACAGACAGTCAGCACATATAGTAGGACATGCCAGCACAGTGCCTACAGTCAGCACATAGAGTAGGACATGTAGACCATGTCAGCACAGTGCCTACAGACAGTCAGTCTGTCTCACCATCATTGTATTCAGACAGGCTTTGAGTCAGGTCACTTCCACTCACCGTGGAGAATCGAACTTGTGTGCCATATGCTGATGTAATCTACATTTACCATGAAGGAGGGCGGTAAGCTAGAGCTGTTGTGACTTGGTGTAACATTTACATGATACAGTCGCTGTATGTGTCACTAAAGACATTATGGATGTTGACAAAAACAGTTAGACACGTTGGTTCATTGTTCACTGGAGTGGCTGCAACTTGGAGTTAGCCTGTTTCAAAAATACTGAAGAATAAAATTGGATTTAATTATAAGGTTGCCTTAATTCTTAATTATCTGTCAGAGGTTCAATATTAACAGCAATATCACCGTGAGAAGTGGTAATATATCTTAGATGTATATAATAGTAAGGTTATCATCATGATGAATGCCACACTGCTGCTACACTGTACTATACCCAACCATCCAAGTGTTTGCCTACCTGCCTGGCACATCTAATAGAGTGAATAAGGTAAGGGTAGAGCCTCAGTGATATGCCCAGACCAGGGAGTGTGTCCCAACACACAAGACTATGGGGTAGTGTAGCTCTAGGTCTATAACATTACATTTGTTCAAGGCTGCGCATAACAAGACTGACACCAACCTTCGTAATTTGTTGTTTCTAAATCTGTTTGTTGCAACTTCTGTCAAACAGAAATACATGTTACAGAGATGGTAGAATAAAATGTTTTCTTCATAATATCGTAGAGATACTCCAACACAGACATCATAGAGTTATATCAAAGATACTCCAACACAGACATCATAGAGTTATATCAAAGATACTCCAACACAGACATCATAGAGTTACATCAAAGATACTCCAACACAGACATCATAGAGTTATATCAAAGATACTCCAACACAGACATCATAGAGTTATATCAAAGATACTCCAACACAGACATCATAGAGTTACATCAAAGATACTCCAACACAGACATCATAGAGTTATATCAAAGACACTACAACACAGACATCATAGAGTTACATCAAAGATACTCCAACACAGACATCATAGAGTTACATCAAAGATACTCCAACACAGACATCATAGAGTATGTCAACATAAGTGATTGGAAACATTGTAATCACACAGCAACGTTGACAAATAATGGCACATTAATTACATGTCCATAGTCTATACTTGTTCTTGGCATAGACTGCATTCATATTAAAAATAAGTCACACATTTCTGACTGGATAACTTGGTGGTGAGCGCTGTGTTTCTCTCAAAATGTATTACTATAATTTCAATCATTTACATAATTTTTATTTTTTTATTTATATACAAAGAGCTTACACATTAATCAGCATATTACTAATCTCTTGATGTAAGAGTTGTGTTATTTGACAATATATGTTATGAAATTATTTTAAAGTAACTGTATTACAGTCTAATGAATTTAATATTTTTATATTTTGCTAGTTGAAAACTGATCTCAAAAGAAGTAACGAGCTAACCATTTGGTGGAAGCTTTTTTGTAATCTTGGGATACTTTGAGAACTTGATGTAGTAATATGACTCATACTCCATGAGCACTGTTGGTAGGTCGACATTGTCACAAACTTCATATCTGTTTAAATCGATGCTTGTTTCTCGTGACAATGTCTGGGCAGACTCAATGTACCTGAAACAGATATCAAATTAAGCACAGCTATCACTAGATATCAGTCTCTGAACTTTGGCTGCAGTAGAAGCATTGTTTGTGTGCACTGCTTACATGACAGACAGTGTGCACCACAGGACAAAATGCACTGCCCCAACATGTTCACAATTAGAGGAACATCTGCCCCAACAAGTTCACAATTAGGAGAACATTTTGTTTAGCAGTAACAAAAACTAATTTATAAATATATATTGTTTTAGCAATATCAAATAAGTATCAAAAATATGAAAAAGAACAAGTGAAATGTTCTCTAGATCACCCTGTCCACTGTAACACACAGTCTCTGTCAATATAAGTTAAATTCAGAAACAGGTGATAGAATAATAGTCATAAATGTATGCCACATTTTCAATGATCTTGTTTAATTGTATACATAACTCACATTTCTTTGTTCAAAAAGTGCATCACTAGAATAAACAGGTTCACACAACTCACCCTTCTTCATTCAAAAAGTGCAACACTAGAATAAGTAGGTTCTTCCGTCGTGTCTCTGTTCTCTGTTCATCCTGCAAGGAAGTTTACAAATATTGTAAATTAAATCATAAAGGGGAAATAAATTTACTAACATGCAGAAGACACCGCCTGCTGCACCCATGACTGCCATGTCTTGTCTAGTCAACCAGTAGGTGGTGACACTGGTGAATCACTGCTGACTGAACAGGTAATACATGGTTGTCGACCACCATTCCATGACAGAAAAACATATATCTCATATGTAATTGCTTCTAATTTGATGAAAAGTTGTATTATACCATTATGACATTATCTATGTACTTGTGTATATCGAGTGAGTTCCTTGTGTCATGATGACCCTCCACATGGGTGTCGACAGAGGTTAGGGGGTCACCAGCCACCCCGTATCTGGATTTTTTAATTCAGTCTTTTATAATGAGTAGATTGTTTACTAGAACTTTGTGCTAAATATATATTATCTAGTATATTTGTTAACTAATTATATACAATTACATCATTACTGTTCATACAAAGTGGACATTTTGTACTGCATTTAAAACGTAGTAATTGTATATACACTATAACTTGCCAATGCACCTGACATGTGTTCGTTTCTGTTCAGTTTTGGACTGAGCTCTTGAGCATTAAGCCAGGCATGTGTGTATGCGGGGGGGGGGGTTGGAGTAATTAAATGTGGTTGCATTGAACTTTAAAGCTGTAATTTTGTATAGCTTAAGTGGTTGTTCCTGGTACATTATTCCATTCCTTAATTATACATGGAAAAAAGAGTCATTATTGATACGTCCATATGGCACTTGATAATCACTGCTGTTAGAACAACGAAGTCATTATACTTGTTGGGTCACTGGGATGAGATACTGGTCACTGGGTATGTCCACAAAGTCATTTTTTATTTGATAAAGTAAGCTCGTTAGTCATGTAGGTGTGACCAGTTTAGATTTGTTACCGTTCCAGGCATGCGTTCATACCTGACTACACGACAGCTTTTTTCATTTCCCTGTGTTAGCCCTAGAAGGGGCTGTTTGGAGTAAACATACTGAAGACTGGGATATCTTACTTCCCCTGGCACAGATACCAGATAGAAAAGACACGGGCAGCAGGTAGTTTTGAACCCCCCGGTCACCTCGGCCGAAAGTCCAAAGCTCTATACCACACAACCATTGCACCCCAGTGATAATACATCTACTATGGGAGTAAATGTTGACTACAAAAATGTGTAAGCATGGGCCGAACCATCCGGGAAGCCAAACTTCGCTGATGCACATGTACAGGTGTGTATGTGCGAAAATAGTCAACTGACTGACGGATGGACAATTAATAGCATACATAGTTTTTGTTTTGAAACCAGAATCATGCTAACTATTCACCTTGCAATTGGAGTTAAGGGCTGGTGTAATTAGGATGTGAAGGACGAATCCGCAGAAAGAGAATATGTACAGCCGCGTCCGGGCAACGACTACTTCATGTGCGTGGTCACGAACATGTCATGTTCACGGCATGCCATTCATTCACTAGAGTGCACCATATCTTGGACTATTGTACGTGGCTCCTATTTTACTGTGTATAATTAATGACGATTGCCAAGTGTAAACTTTCATACTAATTATCATTTATTGTTCAAACTCACCGCCTCCCTTGCCACGTTTGCATTTCGTATTCCTTGATAGCTCAGCGTTTCAGCCATATTCCGGCAAGTTGTTGATGGTCGTGAAGGAAGGTGAGCGTATTTTATTTGCCTCCCCGCGGAGAGCTACTGGCGGAGATGCGAGAGGTGGCGCCACTACGTGGCGTCTTATTAAAGGGCGTTAAAGTCTCTTGGCCTTAGTAGTAGATGAACATTTAGGAAATTAATGATCGCTAGATGGCGTAGGTGGTACAAAGAACTAGCTTATTTTTTTAGCAGGTAGGTTGAGCACCATGGGCGGATGTGAACCAATGCGGTGGTCGGATTTCAGCACGTGATGCATACATTATTGAGAATCTTCAGACGTGGTGTGGTACGGCAGCTTGCGCCAACCCGTGCATGTGTTTACTAATAAGTTTTATGGAAAAGACGGCGTTTGTTTGGCATTGTGACCAACATCAGATACGCGCTTCGCGCATGGTATGTGCGTGCGTGCTTTGCAATTAATTAAAAAGAAAGATCAATGATATCTGGGTAAGATGTCAGATGAAGATACCAGTACTAGTAAAAGTTAATTATATGTGGTAGTTATGTTGCCAGTTTTTATATGCATATAAGCTTATACTTTGGATTGTAAATACAACACAAAGAAGGATATAAGACTTTAAATTACTACATATTTTATTGCATTGCAGTCAATTTATGTAAGGGTTGCTCAACAATGTTATATATGGGTTGCTCAACAATTTTTTATTGGGGTTGCTCAGCAATTTCATATAGGGGTTGCTCAGAAATGTTATGTATGGGTTGCTCAACAATTTTATATAGGGGTTGCTCAATAATTACACACTGCAACGATAGACCCGGTACAACGCAACGTCTTTATTATTAATTATAGTATGCATGGATAAAATATTCAAACAATCCACGTACAACACATCACTTATTGACTTATCACTACACCCATGTATCATGTATTCGACCAAAATATGCACAGCGTGTCAAAAAATAAAAACTACAACGTACCCCACACACCCCTGTAATATGAATAGTTTGCAGTGGGGCCGTCGACGTGTATTTACAATAAGAGGTAAAATAAATCCAATCCCGAAGCGTACATACCTGGCAACATTAATGTATTCAATGTTAGGGTAGGGCGGGGCAATACGCCCATGTGAGGCAATACGCCCATAGCACTTTTTAAACGAACGCCTAGTGCAGTATACCACGTGTTATGCTTTTTCAAGTGCTGCCATATCTCGCTTTCTTCTGACAAGAGCGCTAAAGTGGATGATCGAAAGTAAGTATGAAAATCAACGTTTCGTATTTTTCTTAATATTGATGTAAAATGTAATGTCTACCTTTGTGTTAATAAAGTCATCGTAACCAAATGTGCTGTTTTGTCACTAGGCATATATCATCATAATTAACTTGTAAACATATTAGCAGCATTGATTGTGGGTGATAATAAGGACGCTTATTGGACGCCACCTATTGATAAAATTAGTACTATTGGGGCGAGACGCCTACCAACCAAGGGGGCAGTACGCCTAGGTGGGCGTTTTGCCCCGCCGCTGTGGCATATCAACATTTTGCAAACACACACATATATATATATATATATATATATATATATATATATATATATATATATATATATATATATATATATATATATATATATATATATATATATATATATAACGTTACGTTAAAACGTTATAGCGCGGAAGCGTACAGTGACGATAAAGCGCGCGCGTTCGCGTGAGAACATGAGCGTGCGTAAATCGAATTTAAAACGCAACGAGAACATTCAGTTGACGTCGAGCTGTGGACTGGATACATTGGTCAGCGGTTCTGGTGGGATTTCAAATAAATAAACATTTAGAAAACAAACGATTTATATTATTATGTTACTTATTTATTATAAAGAACCCGTTTAGCGAGCTTACACACACATATATACACACACACATATATATATATATATATATATATATATATATATATATATATATATATATATATTACATAAAGAACAGTCATACCTTCGGTATAATAATTATACAACTAACAATACCAATCCTACTACTACCAGTCTATGTGCACCACTTAATGTAAAGCAGACAATAGGTATGTATGATTACATTTCTTTATTATACCGCATTTAATTATCCTGTATGTTCATTTGCAGTCTAAATCATCGTCAGGCACTACAAGAAAAAAACAAGCAGAGGAGTGTGCGATGATGGCAAGTTGCAAGATGCGTTGAGATTAGTGAGAGACGCCATGCCGCTCATCCGTGTCAGCAAAGAATTGGTAATTCCGTCTCGCACTATTCGCAGGCACCGTGTGTTGACACACCTAGAAAGGTGAAGTTGGGTTCCACATCGGCGCTGCCGCCGGGGATTGAGTTGGTCATTCATTACCACATCCAGACAATGGAGATGGCCTTGTATGGCCTAACTCCTACTGATGTCAGACGTTTGTCATAAGACGGCGAGAAACAAGTTGGCCGGAAAAGACTGGCTGAAGACTGTTCACACTATGGATATTCCAAAACCTTTCCATCACACGTTGGAAGCCAAACGTGTAAATTAAAATTACTTATTTGCAATTGCTCCCCCCCCATATAGTTCCTCAGTTTATTATGGCAGGCTAGGGTAAATTAGGGAATCGTACATTTTATTGATATAGGCCTAGCGGTTGTACAAACATATAGGTACAGGTGTTAACGTACGCCTGAGCTCGTATTCCCGAGGATACAGGCTCTGTAGAAATAATATCTATTGTACTGAATTGCTGCACCCAGAGCTCGTACGCGGAAGGCTGAATCTGCGGCGTGCCTCACGTCTTCTCCAGACAAACGGAGTTTGGTGAAAAAGGGCGACCACCAAAAAAAGACGAAGAAGACAAAAGCCGTCCGCACTGCAACGGGAAAGAAACGCAAGACCAAGAAACAAGCTACAACCAAAACAGCTACAACGAAGACAAAACGTGGCCTTGCCTTGTATGTGACGAGCCTTGCATGTGGCGAGCCTTGTATGTGACGAGCTTTATCAAGTAGCAAATCGCTGGGAAAATGGGTCAGGTGTGAAATGTGCAAGACATTGGCCCACGAGCAGTGCACACCAGGCTACACGAGCAGTGCACACCAGGCTACACGAGCAGTGCACACTAGGCTACACGAGCAGTGCACATCAGGCTACACGAGCAGTGCACACCAGGCTACACAGAGGTGAATCAGACGAGGACTAGGACAGTCACTTCATGTTATGTAATGGCTAAAAGCAATAGCGAAAACATTAATGCCTTTCAATTATGACATTTGTTTCAATATAATGTTATATACGACCATAATAGGAACTGTGCTAGCTTGATATAAATGAGACGACTTGCAGTATGCATGACACATTTATTTAATTGTAGCAATTACACTAAACTGCCAATACCCATATAATACGGAAATATATATGCTTAATCGGTAGGTATCAGATATATGTTATACGTGACAAATGTGATGTCAACACGATTCCTAGATTTGTTGTGGGGCGAAATGCCTACCACTGGGCGACTTGCCCCTTTCTGTGGGCGTATTGCCCCAGCAAAGGGGCAGTACGCCTACATAAGACTGTTTTTTATAATGCGTATAACTCGAAAACTCTGTGTAATAAAACTTTTAATACTGTTTATTTTAATATAGTGTAACAGCCTCTTTCATAGTATAAAACTGTTTTTTCGAATAAACTTTGTTATTTGTTGTTATTCAATTTCTTGCTTAAGGTGTGCGTATTCCCCCGCCCTACCCTATTTTAGTTGTTGCAACCACACTTGCTATAACATTTACTAAGTGTTGACCTAACTTGGTTATTTGTTGTAATGACAAGCTTTCGATCCCAACTGTATGATTGAAGCACACCAGGTTTCTTAAACACAAAAGTACTCTTTTAATCATGATTTCTACTCTATTGCAATGGAAACCAAATGGCACAAATAGGATTCAAGTACCCGAAATCAGGCGAATCCAACAATTAATACACATTTAAATTATCAGTAGTCTACTACAAAATATTACTACAGAACCCTGACACGGAGTCCATAAATAAAAGGGGGAAATTAGCTTAATTGTCATTAGCTATGGCTAATGAATAAAACATGGTCAAAGAGAATTGGCAATGCACAGTATATGAAGGTATATGCGTTTAGCCCTCTAGGCATAAGTTATACCACGTCACACAGACAACTCAATTGCAATGTAAACAATGAAAAGGTTAAATTTCAGGCATGTAGTATTATAGGATATGAAGTTCTAAGGACTGCAAATGTTGCTATAATCTATAGATCACACTGTCTAACAAACTTAACTTTACTCTACTGTATTCTTCGCCGAAGTTACGACAGTTGCAGCGAAAAATTGCCGCCATTGACATTGTTTATGCTTTAATTTATGTATCATGACATTGTAACCTTTAGCTGCAATTAAACTTTATCAATAAACACAACGATGCTTTTCCATAAAACTTGTTAGTAAACACATGCACGTGTTGGCGCAAGTTGCCGTATCACACCACGTGTGAAGATTCTCAATAATGTATGCATCACGTGCTGAAATCCGACCACCGCATTGGTTAACATCCGCCCATGGTGCTCAACCTACCTGCAAAAAACACGCTTCCGGCTAGTAGAACCGCGACAAGTGAAAAAGCACTTCCGGTCAAATGGACGCATGAAAGTGTTGTGAGTTTGTCGTCGCTTATGGTGTAATTTAACGAGTTCTCTAGTGTCTTCATAAAAACCACTATTGAAGAAAAGAAGAGGCAGTTGGGTAGTGGGCAGGTCCTGTGAAAAAGTTTGATATACCCCCCCCCAAATAAGTGGTTTGCAAACATTTTATTTGTCTAAATTTGTCAATATCCAATATGGCCCCGCCCAAGTGTGCAGGGAAGTGCAGAAAGACTGTTACAGCAGACACAATGGCTTTACACTGTGAAATGTGTTCAGCATGGGTGTGTATAGTGTGTAGCAATATTTCAGAGGAAGAGTATAAATTTCTGGCAAAAAAGGACTAGGTACACACTGGTTCTGCAAGAAGTGTGATGAAGCCGCCATAGATGGCTTAAAGATGATGCAGACACTGCAAGATAAGACGAGATGTATTGACGAAAAGGTTGATAGATTGGAAATAAGAGTCAAGAAAATCGAAACAGTACAGTGTACAGGACTCGAAAAAAGGATAAGGAACATTGCCCGAGAAGAAGCTCATGAAGCTGCAGAGAGAGAGAGAGAGAGAGAGAGAGAGAGAGAGAGAGAGAGAGAGAGAGAGAGAGATAGAGAGAGAGAGAAGAGAGAGAGAGAGAGAGAGAGAGAGAGAGAGAGAGAGAGAGAGAGAGAGAGAGCGAGAGAGAGAGAGAGAAGAAGAAACACAATATTGTAATAATTTCCGGCATACCAGAGGTTACTACCCAATCAGACGCAGAAGAAAAAATTAAACGAGATATGGAACTTCCCAACTGTGAAAATGACACAGAGATTGTAAATTGTATCATAAAGCAGATTGGAATCCATGCTGACATCGTACAGCAAGCTGTCAGAGTTCCTAGAGAAAGACGAAAGGACAGCCCCCACGCAAGATCGTAGTCTCGCTAACAACCAGATATGACAAGTCTAAAGTACTAGAAAAAGCAAGTTCCCTGAGAGAAAGAGGCAACAAACGGAAGAATGTGTATATAAACTCAGACAAAAACACAGAAGGAACAAGAGCAGGACTACAGATTGCGCCAAGAAAGAAGAAGAAGACTGGAATATGGAGAAAAGGACTTGATAACATACAAGGGAGAAATTACCACTAAAGAAGCCCCACAACAAGAAACATGGACTGAGGTATCGGATATTCAGCCCCAAACAAGGAACCAAGGACAAGGCAACAGCAGGAGCAGGCCTTCCAAAGGGAAGGGGGGTGGGAGGGGGGGGGAGGTCGAACGTAATTCCTCTTCTCATTCTGTACATAGTATACACCCAAATACTAACAAACCTAACGCCACTAAAGTTAAGAAAACTAACACTAAAACACATACTAACACTGTTTCTACTAACCAGCCCACCAAACCATCTCACAGTCCAACTACCCCAAACCCTAGGAGATATACCCCTGGCGAGTGAGTGAGGATATGGCGGTGAGGGAAAGGAAACACTACAGTGAAAGGTACACTGAATTGTGTTCTGACAAATGCCGGAAGTTTATGCAACAAGAAAGAAGAGATGGTCAGTTATGTATATGAAAACACACCCGATACGGTTTCCATGACATAATCCTGGGCGAACGAAAACACAATGGACAGTGAATTTGCACTTAATTGCTATGTCACCATGGGGAAAGATAGGAAGGGTAGAAGAGGTGGAGGAGTGCTAATTTATGCAAAAGAAGAGATCAGTGCACAGTGTGATACAGAACTCTCTGACTGCAATGAGGAAATACTGTGGTGTAGGCTGGCATGTGGTAACATTCTAGCTGGTGTATGTTACAACTCTACATCTAATATGCAGGAAGAAGAAGCAAAAATTCATTCCAACATTATCAAGGCATGCAGCAGAACGTCAAACAAAGAAGTAATGTTATGTGGAAATTTCAACCACAACACTATAAACTGGAAAGAACTTGAAGCAACAGCAGAAGGACAAACATTTTTAGACTTGACACATGACTTTGGCTTGATTCAACATGTAGAAACACCTACAAGACTTGGAAATGTGCTAGATCTTGTTCTAACAACAACTCCAAACTTAGTGAGAAGTGTGCCTGTAACAGAACCATTTGGCTCAAGCAATCACAACATGGTAGAGTTCACGATAGTATTTAGGACGGAATACACTGAATGACTACAGAAACGGTGACTATGTAGGCATGAAGGAATATCTACGACAAATTGACCTGAGGAGTAAACTAAGTAGAGCAAATTGTTCAACAGAAGAAGCCTGGACAATACTGAAAGCTTCCATAGAGGAGGCAGTGAGTAAGTTTGCACCAAAGTAAGTCAGGAGGAAGAGAAGCAACAAGCCACTATGGTGGAACAAGGAGATCTACAGAGCTAGGAAAAACAGACTGGGATTGTGGAACAAAGATCCACCAAGACTATACACAATTCAAGAGAGTAGAACGCAAAGCATCAAGACTGGTCCGTCTAACAAAGAGGAAACTTGAGGGGAAAATCACTACGTACATATACTATGTCTATGGTAGTGCATAGCGTTCGTTGGCCCAGTGCCAGTCTATATATGTCGGTTCTGTGAAGAAGATATTGTCATCCACTCTGTCAATTTGTTTTTTTTAATCTTATATACATGAATCATGTCGCCACGTCGACTTTTGTGGCGAAATGATAAGGAAGTTTCAGTACGTTCAGACGATCCTCGTATGATTTGTCGCTCAGTGATGGAACTAGCCTGGTGGCACGTCGTGGCCGTTGTGCTGGAATACTTTTTTGTCCAGACACGTAAACGTTTTCTCGATGAGTCCAAGCATTCTTGTTGACTTGTTTGTGGCATTCTTATCTTGAGAACGAAAATTTTTATATTGATCAACTAGAACTCCAAGGTGCCTCTCGACCAGTGGCTGACAGCATCGCGCTATTGATAATGTATTGTAGCTTCGTATTCTTATTTCCAAGGTGGAGGATCTTCCACTTTGATTCGTTGAAGGAGAGTTGCTACTTGGTTGACCAGTCATTCTGTCTGTTTAGATATTGATGTAGTTAATCATATTCAGTGTGATCTCTTCTGGTAAGTCAGTTATGAAGACGACAAAAAAGCACTGGTTCCATACCACTTCCTCTCTTTACGTTCAATCATGATGATGATTTCCCATTTACCATTACTCGCTGTTTCCTGTCTATTAGGAAGTCTTCTGTCAATGTTAACTTGGCATGTGATGCCATAACGTTACGCTTCAAGCTTTCTCAACAGTTTGTAGAAGGGACTAAGTCAATAGCCTTCTTGAAATTGAGATAGGCTGTGTCTAGTGGTGAATTATTGTCCAGGCTTCGTGTCCACGGTTCGATTATTACAGGAAACTGGTTTATGCAGACGTATTGTGCGTCACAACAAATGCCATGTGTCATCATGTGTTTCGTGATGTCATCTTTGATTAGGCTCTCCATTACCTTAAACATCACGGATGTACGACTAATGGGCCTATATTTACCTGGGTCTGTTCTGTCTGGTTACCTTTCTTGTGGCGTCACATGGGCTGTTTTCGTGTTGTAAGGATGTAACCTTCATACATTAGCTTATTGAAAATAATACTTAGTGGTAGGCTGAGTGCTTACGATAATTCTTTGAGTATGTGTGGATGTAGACCATCTGGTCCTGCTGATTTCGCAACCTAGAGCATGTCGATCTTATTTTTAACACTTTCAGAGTTACGGTGATGCTAGGCAAAAAGTTGCCAATGTGCTTATTATTTTCATGCGAGGGGTGAACATACTTGTGAAAAAGTCGTTGAGAACTGTCGTCTGTTATCTTCGTTGCGTCCGAAGTTTGGAGATGTCCAAGTTTCGATTTGAGGTCAGTTTCGATTAGCTTTATCTCCAAAATATAATGCTCGAAATCGCGGCGTAGCTTACGTGTTAAGATTGGCAGTTCATTCTTCTCAGTTTGAGTTCTTACGTAGTCTATGTATTCCCCAGTTTTGCAGCATCTCCTTTTCTTTACGTAACCCATCACTGTTTTTTTTTATCCACGTGTGTTTTCGTTTTTCATTTCGAGGTTTGGACTTAGGGGTGAATCTCCTGATGGCCTCAACTAGGGTATCATTGAATATGTCCCAAGCACCATAAACTGATTTCGCATTCAGCATGTCAGTCCAGTTGTTATCGTAGATATATGAGCTTCCACTGCTGTTGTCACCTTTGTGGCATTGAAGTTTTGATTCCGCGTCCTTCCGTTCTGTGGTTGGTAGACATAATATGATCGCATAGGTGATCGATGAGTCTCGGATGCTACCTAAACATTCTGTACTCTTGATTCATCGTTTGTGTGAATTAGGTCCAATATCTATATTATGTTCTTGGCCATGTCTCCAGTGTGTGGGTTTGTTTACATGCTGGTGCAGATACATTTCTCTGATGGTGTCAATGAAACTTTTACTTACGTGATCTTGGCATTTGTTAGTTGGTGTATTCAATGCCTAGAAGATTTAAATCTCAAATAACAGCCAGATATGTTGGCTTCGTGATTACCCCTTCTCGGAGCACACATTGACGTTACAACTAGAGGGGCTCCTGTGCATTCGCCCGTGTGTGAGTGGTTCGTCTCCTGACAATTTTTGTGCAGTCCGCATGTTGTAATGAAAGTCGGTGTTGAAGTATATCTCGTTGCGTGACCCAAGAGGTGGCTGGCTATGCAGATAGCTAGTCCGCGGTGGGAATTATGCTGGTTGAAGTTTGTGCTAGTTGTTTAGCCATCTAAGTGTATATGTTGGGGGTGGGGGCATTTTCATGCTGTATTTAGGGTTTACTTCAGTCATTATCATAATGTCACCACTGCATTTGCTACTTTGCTTCTTAGTTATAATTCCTTAATCTTGTTTATTGATGTGTTTGCATTCGTGTGTAAGACTGTGAGGTGATCTAGTCACTTCCTCTTTCGTCCAGAGGTTGTTCCCTGCTTGTTTCCTACTGGAGCCGGTACAGCGACATAGGCATGGATTTCCCCCTGCTTGTCTTTAGCATCTTGAGCAGGTTTTGGGGTTGTTTTATGCTTGTATGTAGCTACTTGAGCTGATGCAAGAACAAGTGCTAGGCTGTTTCCTGTTTGTTTGTTTGTTTGTTTGTTTGTTTGTTTGTTTGTTTGTTTGTTTGTAGCCACGTTTGATGGTGCAATAGGAGCTGCCGTCTCTGTATCTTTGTCTGTGACTCCTTTCGGTGGGTAAGTGATCAAAACCACATTAAATTGGATGAGAGGTGTTGTTTGTCCTGCAGCACGCTGGATAACCTTGTGATTTTCCCACGAAAGGAAGAATGCAGAAAACTTTGATTCAACAGCTTCCGTGAAAAGATGGTTGACGTCAGGCGAAAAACCTAGGCAGTGCAAAGTTCGACACCCAGTGGCCTGCAACAAAGGATCGAGGCGTAGCAGTGTAGCAGTGGCCTGCAACAAAGGATCGCGGCGTAGCAGTGTAGCAATGGCCTGCAACAAAGGATCGAGGCGTAGCAGTGTAGCAGAGGCCTGCAACAAAGGATCGCGGCGTAGCAGTGTAGCAGTGGCCTGCAACAAAGGATCGAGGCGTAGCAGTGTAGCAGAGGCCTGCAACAAAGGAGTGGTGCACCAAACATTGAAGTCCTACCTTATGAGATGATTTACTACGTGTCACGCATTATATTGCCACTTTCGAGAGAGATTGAAGTAGTTTTCCACTGCAATAACTGATTAAATTATGGTAGGCATACTACTCAAAACTCTAACACTTTGCGTGCCTTCACGATGTGCACATTTAATACTGTCCGTGACGTTTTTTAGTTATTGGTCCGTACATCATTCGTCTTCCCGGTCATATTCACAGCAAAATCGTATGCTTGGTCGCGCGACTTTCAGAAGTCCAAGTCGACCGCTCGACTTTTTTTGCGAACGCTGCGCATGTAACTCCGCAACAATGCGCCAAGACTTTCTCACGGATCTTCACCTTTTCGATCATCTTTCAGGACAAATTTCGGCTGTCCTTTGTTTGATATGTCACAGTCCTAGTCGGCGCTGATAGAATAAAAACACATTTCACATTTCGGACATGATCTGCTGGACCTGTTCCCCGGTGACGGCAAGATTTCGTTCTGTCTTTATCTTCGAGGCCTTCAGCGCGTCAAACGCGTCTGCAAGACCAACATCGACGTGATTCTCATCATGCTTAGCATGGTGATATTTTGATTTTCAGTGAGTAATCTTTACTATGGGTTGCGGCTGGAGGTTATTGTCTCTCACACGTCATGTCATGCTTACTGACCAGTTGAAATTCACACACACGCACACGCGCACGCGCACGCGCACGCGCACGCGCACGCGCACGCGCACGCACACGCACACGCACACGCACACGCACACGCACACGCACACGCACACGCACACGCACACGCACACGCACACGCACACGCACACACACACACACACACACACACACACACACACACATGCAATGACTACAAGAATCCATTTGCTTTTAGCAATGGGTACTACGAGGATAATGTAGGAGGGGAAATCAGAATGTCCCTCATCTCAGGAACAAGTGCACCCCGCGGTGTCTCGACAACTGATTCTAACTTCATCAACAAAATCCAACCGAAATAAAGGGGTAGGCCCTGCATTATTAAACAACAAAATCGACATGCTTTGTTAAAACAGTTACGCAAGTACAAAAACGTGATTGCGGAACTGTAGTCGTAGAAAACGTGGCAATAAAGTGAATGTGTCATACAATGTTTTTATTAAGCAAAGCAATAGCACGAACAACCCGAGTACTTACGAAATAACAATGCAATATTTTACGGACTAATATCTGTCGAAAATGTATGTTGTCATCGACATTACAAAACGCAATACGCTTGTCCCAAATTGTCTTCACGCCATTTGGAGCTCGTTGCTTTCGACAGCAATCTTGTTAAACATCGTTATATAAATTAACTAAGACTCAACTAAGGACATGTTCAACAATTACTCAAAGCAAAAACGAGCAGTGATATGCCGACATAATGTTTTCTAACCCCTCCCCTTTAAAATTATGTAACACATGCCTACCCCAAATCCCTCAGATTGACAAATGCCGCAGACATGTTCAGGAGGTATGCTACTAAATCACAACATTTATTGTTTTCTTCAATTTGCACCTCACCCTTCATAAGGTTGCTCAGTACGACAGGAACAAAGCGTAATTGTTGAACGATCCCTAAACTACCCCTTTTATGTTCACTTGAAACTTAATAAATAAATGCGTCAGCATAGGCTCTATCAACTCCTTATCATTACACATTGCATAGGCCTACTTAACATGTTTGATCAAGTATGTACACTGTTTAAATACACCGGCGCACGCCTGCCATTTACAGTAGAGTCCCAATCTCACTCATATCAATACAACATTTGACGTGGCCGTGTTTCTCCGTGACAACGGAGTGGACTTGATACTGCGCCACTCTTTCTGCCACCTTCGTATGTTCTCAGTATATCGGCCACTGTTGTCCTGCTGCATGCACACGTCAGTCTATATGTGTCGTCGGAGTCCCTTGCCTATGGCGGGACGTATACGCATACCTACGCCCTGTCGGTATAACGGATACGTTATTTTTCAAACTAATGATCGTTCTAAGACATAACAACGTAACTGTTTGAACTGCAAAACGTTAAATTTCAACATTATCATGGCATTAAAAAACTGCAGAAACAATCATGTGGTGGAGCATGTTGTTTTCAGGGCACCGAGTTTCTTTAAAACATCCCAAAAGTAAGCTTCAATAGAGATATATATATATATATACTTGTTTACCAGCAGACATGTTTAATCATCCAAATGTTTGCTATTATATCATGACATTAGACATTCTGTTCTTGGTGCTTTTATGTTAGCATTTAATTTCAAGCATTATATATGGACAGAGACGTCCACTCAAAGTCGAAGCCACAAACCTGTATGTCTAATACTGACAACACTGCCCCCACAGTGAAGCAGACGACAGAGATCGAGTCGAGTACTAATGGGTACCCAGGCGTCATCTGGAAGCTTGACAGATTACAGCCAATCAGTAAGGACCCGATGAAGTTGAACAGAGCTGTAACAAATTGAAGACTGATGAGAAACTTGTTTTCTTTCTCGCATTTCCTGTACATCATTTAATTTCTTCGACGGTAACATCCGAGAAAGGTTAGTTTAATGACATATTACAAATATTCGTTATTGCCTGTTACACAAACTCGATATGTCGGCCATTTTGTTCGCTGAAGCGTTGTCGCGTTTGGAGGTCATCAGCGTGCTCTAGTAATTAAGTGCTGAAACATGGCACCCCTTTGCAACATACATGAAAAGGTTTATGTGAACCAGTGACTGCACACCACCTACTTAAAACGGCTTATGTGAACAGTGACTGCACGCAACCTACCTCAAATGGTTTATGTGAACCGGTGACTGCATGTCACCTACCTAATAGGTTTATGTGAACCAGTGATTGCATGCAACCAACCTGAGAGGATGTGATTGAAACCGTGTTTGCAAGCGACTCACCAGAGAGGATGCTGAGCGGGATGATGGCGGTGAGAATGAGCCGACTACGCAGCCAATGTTGTTTGACACTGACGATGAATGCCAATAAGGCAACCAAGATGGCGACGGTGCACACGGCCGCCAGCACCTCGACTGCGATCCACTGCGGCGCCCATTCTGTTGATAGAATGACGCAGTTTACCGTTGTCATACATTACATTGTAAAACAGCTAAACGCAGCACAGCTCAATATATCGGTAAAACTTGTTTCGCATGATATATTACAAAGCCTACTGACTGAACGGCAGTAGGCATATACATATATGGATAAATTGTTTTCCATTTTTGTTAGGGGAAAGAGGCTCAACACACCAAATTGTAACGTCTCGAGGTCTACGTGTAGAAGATGTGAGTTACATGTACATATTTCCCAATCGTTGCAAGTTAAGGAAGTTAAAAATCTTGATACTGGTGTAACTTGTAGACCGTAACGAAATTATCCCAACGTCTTCCCCCCCCCCCCCGGTCCCTTGCGCGGTGACAGCTAGATTAGTTCGTTTGTTACGTTCTCTTGACGAGTCATCTCCATCTATCGCGATCTCCTGCCATTATCTCCCACTCTCGGCTGTTCGCCTCTGCCCTTTCGAGATCTCCCTTAACACTGTTTCACCCCCCCCCCATCGTAGTCTGCTCCCCACTACCTTCATCCCCGGGTGTGTTTTCATTCCAATCTCTTCTCTTAATACCCTTCTTCCTTCTGTCTTCTCGTTGTGTTCCCGGCTCACATACACCTGCTCAAAAAGTTGGTACCACGCAGGTTTCCAGCACTTTTCCTTTAACTGCTTCTTCAACTTTCTGCCCCACATAATACCTTCCACCCTTTTCCATGCTGCTGCTTACATCTTATAACACATTGAACTTGAAGTTGGATTTCTTTGTATGTCTGTTCCGTTTCAAGTAACATGTGAAAGTGAGCTGTGTGTGTAAGCCATAATGTTTTGATATCGTTGTTACGTTTGGCATCATCTGTACGAACGTTTCGTGTTTTTCTATATCGTGGAGCCATAAGTAATTGTTTGCATAAAGCCTATCATAAATTAATACACTCTCAAATGTATCTGTCAAGACATATGCATCGATTAGTTTGACATTTTTTAATTAAGCATTACTCATTCATCTAGCTCATGTAAACATGTCTTTAATATTGGAAGGACAAGCATAGGAAACGGCGAAGCCAGTGTACATTGTGTTCTCTCGTCACACATTACAAGTTAAAGGCATAAGTTAAAAGCAAACGTGCCAAGTACAAGTACCACAGGTTACGTACCAAGTACAAGTACCACAGGCTACGTACCAAGTACAAGTACCACAGGTTACGAAAACTGGTTACAATACATGTCATTAGCAGAGGTACAAGTTACACGTACATGTTAAAAGAACATAGTGCAAGTGTGTGAATGAATGTTTAAGGGAGCTTGTGTACGAGTCCAAATATGTAAATGAGCAAATGCACATATATATGTACAACATTAGTCCTCTTCAATCGTATGAGTCGTTTTGAATCCGATTGAACATACCTATCCGAATCTACGTAGAGCGACTTAGATCCAGTTGAACTCACCCAGAGTCACTTGGGTACAGTTAGAGCTACTTCGTGGCAAGTGCACAAAATGACACATGGAACTACTTGAATAGAATTTGCTGTGCGTTTAACAAAATATCAGGATTAACTGAAAGATGGCACAACATGTAAAAAAAAGAATTAAAATTATCGAATAAAAGTCGCTGCAGTAAGAAGAAAGTTGAGATCATCTCATCATAGTTGTTCACCATACGTATGCCCGTCCTCGTGCGGGGCTCGAGGGGTTCGAACGAACCCCTCGTCCGAACCCCTCTTTTTGAAAGAATTTGTTTAATTGTATTTTTTTCCGAAATCATCCCATAAACCCCGGCTGATTGTGTACGCCTGAACCCCCCTTTAAAACCCCGAAGGTGGGCTTGATACATCTCCATTGGATTATCCTGCATAGCCGTTTGAAGGATTCAATGTAAATAACGTCACTGAATCCATCATGAATGCTGAATACTCTAAAACTACTCTAGTGGTTTATGTCCCTAAACCACACACAATAGTTGCATTTCAAATAACTAGCGACAATTGAATTCACTGCCATGGTGTTGTTCTGGTGGACAAAGCACACGAACTCATACAGTATCGACACTAGTTCACAATGATGACTAACTGGTGTAATAAAACACGTGGAGAGGTCACTTTATTTGCTTCCTGCTGTAAGTTGTGCCTAGTGGGCTACAATAGTGAGTGGTTCAGCTGCGCGTTACTAAAACCGATGTATGAGTCATTGTGCTAAAACGACTTCGTTGTAAACTCAGTCTGCTAAGCTACAGTGATGTACTGCAATGACTGGTTGCGTTTGTACAAAATGTATATGAATTAGATTTACTTTTTAAAAATTGTCTTGTCTGGGAATGTAGGCCTAACTGTGGAAAGCGCTCTACTGTTTCGTGCATTAATACAACGGTGTTTTGTAATAGGCATAATTATTTGAGGAGACCACACAAGCGTACAAGCGTACACGCGTACAAGTGCACAAGCGTACAAGTGAAGGTGCATTTACACGTGCGTGTATGACAAATGTTCTCGGAGACTCCCAATTCATGTCAGAGTTAAAAGCTCGATGGTGTTTTCTCAAGTCGACCGTTAAATCACAATGGTCCCCTTTGTCAAGTAGGTGATAGGTGTCTTACTGTCAGCATGCATTGTGCTTCTGTCAATGATGCCTATGCGGATCTTTTGATATCCTTGACAGCTATGATAACCACACAAACACCAGTAACCCATATTTTTGAAAGCGATCTCATTGAACTGTAGGTTGCTTGAGAGAAATCCGATTTCCTTTGAAGAATATTCACTTATGGAAGTAATTATTCTTTTCAGACGTTGTGCATTAGTGCCGCTTAAATTCACAACGAAGAATTGGGCGTCGGCTATTTTGGTCGAGGTCGAGTTCAAATATTGACTGTTGCGACGCGAAATATTTACTGTCGTTTACTGAGTCCCCCCCCCCGTGCCGTGGTAACACAAGCTAGCTGAATCGCCATTCATATATTATGATCAACACAGGTCAACTGTGTATACCCTGTTGGACTTGCAGTTGTACTGTATATGTACGGAATACGTTATTTTTAATACAATAATTCACGTGACGTCTGGTAATAGTAGTATACGATGGGACGCTGCTGTGAAGCACAAACAGGCGTTCCCTCGTCTGTGTCGTTTCGTGGGTACTCTAATCAAAAAGCAATTCGATAAACATTATTGCTAATTTGAGACAAAGCAAATAACGAAGAATTTCGGAATATTTTTGGAAAGAAAATATAGCAAATTAAACAAAAAGGTTTATCTAACAAAAAGGTAACGGAACCCCCGTGGTGTTGTCCTGTGGAACAAAACGGACATGGAACCCCCGTGATATTTTCATATGGAACAAAACAGACTTGGAATCCCAGTGATATTTTCCCATGGAGCAACACAGACATGAGACCCCATGGTGTGGTTCTGCATTGTCCGACACCTACCAGCGGCCGTCTGCGAGGGGAAGGTGCACCTAGCCGCCTCCCGTGTCGTATCCCGGCTATCCGTCACATTGCGGCGTCCGAGACACACCCTCCACAAGCCTATGGTCATGTAGTAAGTGTCACTCTCGGCACGGCCCCAGTCCCCCGGCAACAGCCCCACGCCGTCAAACACACAACCACACAGCAGAGCCACCGACGCCCCGACGATCCACAGACTCACGGGGGCTTGTACGTCCATCACTTCCCTGTCGATAGTCTATCAATAGATTAGCACCAGCAATCCGTCTGAACGTGTGGCTCTAATCAACCGTACGGTACGGTAGTGAGAGAAAGTGTGCGGCAGTGTTCTCGTATTGTTTGCCAAACTTGTCGGGTCTTGTTGATAGCCCGTGCACAGTGTCACAACTACTGCACAGTCCGAGTGAAAGTCATGGCTAGTTAACCAACGAGGCTGGTTTAATGTGCATATACTTAATAAACATATTTAATTGAATATTCAGGGGCGGATCCAAGATATAACCTCTGGTGGTCGTGTACACTTTTTATAGGAGACGAAGGATGTCATTTGTCCACAGAGGTGGATACTTTATTAACATTTTTCCAAAACGGTTTTGAGTTAACTTTATGGTATTCAAGAATAGCTCAGCTGGGTTTGATAGAAATGATGGGTTCGAAAGAACCCCCGAACACCCTCTGGATTCGCCACTGGTATCGCCCGGCCTGGCTTGACTACAGCAAAACCTGTGCAATGCTGATAACGATTGGAGCTGAGATGATGCGTCATTTCTTGACAGATGGTCCGGTAGGTGGTTGATATAAACGTATCAAAGTCACGGCTGGACATAGGTGTATGTTACATGCAGTGTATGAGATAAATATACAATACCAAGAGTACTTGAAAGTACTCAAAACATTTAAAAATAATACGAACAGTCAACGTTAGTTAAACTTGCCAATTATGATTTTGATTAACCTACATATTCTTATTAGTTTGTTTAAACTATGAATATTAAACAACACAGATAACTTGAAAGAATTAGGGTGATTAATAAAATATCTTGTCAGAAATATATTTCTTTGGTCTCTTAAAGTGTCACATTGAAACAATAGATGAAATTCATCCCCAATCTCATTTCTATTACACAAAGCACAATACCTTTCATTTCTATCAATGTTAAACTTTCTGCCTGTTTCAATAGGCAGTTTCGTGTTACCCAGCCTAAATTGAGTGAAAAGAATTCTTAATCTTTCTGATAATAATGTCAAGTATGATTCAAACTCAAATACTTCTTTAAATATTCTATTGGTAATACATTTATCATTTATCATTGTGAAATACATTTGATGACCATGTTTGAATATATTCGTCATGAAGTCTGATTTTAAGACAATTATTTAGCCATTTGTGATTGAAGACATTAGGAAAGTGCCAAACGTCAGAAAGACCACTTTCATATAAAATATTTTGAACAGTTTTTATCCAAGGTGATTCATACGCACTGTTATTAGTTAAGTTGAGTAATAATCTGTATATTATCTCTGATAACTTTGAATCTTTTCCTTGTGCTAGCTTAATCCAGAAATTAGCCATCCTTTGCTTAATTTGTATCACTATTGGTGATCTGCCTAGTTCACCATATATCATACATTTAGAAGTAGATTTGTTGACATGTAATACCATTCTACAGAATTCCAAGTTTTTCAATGACATCACAATTCTCATACCCCCATACTTCACAACCATATAAGCTGAAACAATTGGTGATAACGTCATTGCAACAGTTGCAGTTTATGAAATTGTTCTGTCAAAGAACATTATTCCAGTCACTTTAAATGCCCTAATTCCTCGAAAGAGGTGGAGTAGCAGAAATAAAACATATACTTGTCAATCTTCTTGGTTGTTATGATATAAGTTTGACTTGTTAACCAATCGAAAGGTGCGGTTTCATCACGTGACGAGCTTTTGTTCTACGTAACAACCAGTTGTACTTAGGTCTACGACGTCAAAATGGATGGATGTCTTTCTTCTCGTTCCTTTCAGTAAACGATTATGTCGACTTCGATATTTGTACTGCAAAGTGACGGTCCAGAAGGATTATTCGCTTCTGTTAACTTATTCGACGGAAAGAGACGGAACATCAGACACGTTCAGTGTTAATAAGTATTGCTTATTATCACAAACGAGCCGTGTGATATGGGGGTGCAATATGCAATGTTGCAGTGAACGCTCGTTATAACGGAAATTATTAATTTTGTTCATCAATTGATGTACCATTTCGTAACAATAATAATAATAATAATAATAAAAGTACTTATATAGCGCCCGATCAATCGAGATTGCTCTCAGGCGCTTTACATACAAAATAATCATGTTAAAATATTCTATAACACTACTTTAAATATAGTTTGTAATACAAGTAAAAATTTAAAATATTATTAAAATGCCAACAAATTAAATATACTAAAATATTATAAAAACTATTTTAAATATATTCATTTATAAACGTAAGACTCAAAATATAACCATAAAAACGCTAAATGTAACTATAAATTTTTTTTTCAGAACTATACTTTAAATAAGTTCAGTAATAAAAGTGAAAATAATAAAATAAATATGCTAAGAAAAGAATATATACAATATCTAATGAATGCACATAAAATGTCCTCATCGGTGAGTTATAAAAAAGCCTGTTTAAAAAGAGTTTTTAAAAGTGCCTTAAACACTCAGAGAAGGTGTTAAATTGTTCCATAGAACGGCTGAGCAAACAGCGAAACGGCGATCACCCCGTGTGACAGTCAGTGAAGCCGGTATGAATAAAAGCGCTGGCAGCGAAGCAGATCGTAGAGTTCTGTTAATGGGGCGGTAGCTAATTAACTCAACCAGGTAGTTCGGCGCCAGACCATTTAATGCACAATAAGTAAACAAAAGCACTTTGTAAGTTGGTCGCAAATGAACAGGCAGCCAATGTAAACGCTGCAACACGAGTGTAATGGGTTCGTATTTCCTTGTACGGGTAATGAGGCGAGCAGCACAGTTCTCTACCTTTAGTAGACGTTGCAGCGCCGTCTGTGAGAAGTGCATTTCCATAATCTAAACGTGATGTCACTAGTGCGTGAACGAGTGTCTTGTATGATTCTTCGGTCAGATGTGGCCGAATTCGCCCAATATTTCTTATCTGATAGTAGCAACTTTTTACAGTGTTGGCAATCTGGTGTTTCATTTTCAGGTTGCTATCAAATTGCACACCCAAATTGCGCACACACGATGAAGGTTGAATTCGATGACCGGTGTAACAATATATCCCCCCTCGATAGCCTACCCCCCCCCCATTGTGGAGATGCCCTAGGATAACTCCCCCCACACCCTGGATATCTTACCCTCCTTCCCAATACCCAAGTTGTCTTGGCTCAAAACTATTTTCCCCCACAACTAAAATCAAGAATGTGGCGCAATTAAATCAATATTTATTATAAATTTCATTATGTAATAACTTACAATCACAAGAGTTCACGTGCGATAAATCACAAAATCAGTCTTTCATTTCTTGCAAAGAAAATCTCATATAAAATCATTCACCAACTTGAACACATTAATACATTAAGTGTCTACTCTTATCATACAAATTGCACGTCCACAATAATAAAAAATACAGCCCACATTGTTTCATGGTAAATAAAGTCATGGAGTATCTGCTATCACGTTCATCATGTAATAAGTTGTAATTATCAGAAACAAATTACTTTTAAAATAAGTCACAAACTTGAGTACATTAATGCATTAAGTGTCTACTCTTATCACACAAATTTCCGTTTTCTTTCTGCGATGCATGTGATGACTCGAACATCTTTACCTGCAATACAGTTAGAATTGCATTGTATGTTTCGTCTTCTTGATGGCTAGCTGCATTAAATAGTTTTTTTTAAATTCAAACGTTTGGTGCATACTAGGTCATATGTCAATTTAAATTAAAGTGGTGTTCATGTAACATATTTACAACACACATACGTGTTCTGGTTAATGAGCAATAACGTGATAAAAAGCAACATTTATTCCAAAAATCACTTGAAAAGCTTGGGATCAAACGATATTTTTTCTGTGAAGTGGGTGAAAGGATTTAGTTATTGAGTATTGTGTGTGGTTACAAAATAAATAACTAATAAATTATACTGCGAGGACACATTGGCAAAGTGTCAAAGCCACTAAACAAAGGCGGGCCCTTGAAACTTCTATTGATACCTCAGTGCCTTGAGAAGAGCTGTGTGTCGTTGAGGCAGCTGACCATGATTAACTCATTGCCTTGAGAAAAGAGCTGTGTGTTTTGTTGTTGTGGTGGCCGATCATGACTAACCCAGCTCCTCGATGAGAGACTTATCATGATTAACTCGGGAATCACTTCATATTATTAATTAATTCGTAAATATATAACGAAATAAATATAAACACACACGATTTTCTTACAGAATAACATATAGTAGATATTATTCTGACTCACATTTGCTAATTATGAACTTTTTTGCATATTAATAGACATACACACACATTTATAAAAGGGGGTAAGATATCCGGGGTGGGGTGAATCTTCCCCCCCGGGGAAGATACTCTAGTGTATCTTCCCCCCAGGGGGGAGATGTACAGGGGGAATATATCCTGCCACACCGGCTATTGTAATGTATACTTCGGCAGGCAGACTGCCACGTTGCTTCGCTGGGAAGAAGACGATCGCCTCAAATTTCTCTATGTTAAGTTTTAACAGGTTTTTGGTCAACCATGCAGCCACTTCCGCTATTCCACCTTCTTCAGTGCCGCCACAATGGATTCATCTCGTTCAACTGTGTGGTAGATTTGAGTGTCGTCAGCATAACAATGATACAACATACCGTGTCTGGTACAATATCTCCGATAGGCTTGGTGTACATGCAATACAGTGTAGGGCTCAACACCAACCCTTGTGGAACACCACACGTCAATATTAAATCAACCGACTCGGCGCTTCCCACTGCCACTTTCCGATACAGGACGTTGATATACGATTGCAGCCACAAGCGCCTTGTCTGTGAAGCCGAATAAGTGCTCAAGTCGAGTCATCAAGAACTGATGGTCGACTGTATCAAATGCGCACGACAAATCAGTCATCACGAGGATTGTTGTACATTATCTGTCCAGTGCGGCGGCGATGTTATTTTTGACACGGAGTAGTTTCAGTAGAGTGGCCGCGACGGTATGCAGATTGAAAAGGGTCGCGCAAAGCAGTTTCTTCAACGTGTGTGCTAACTTGTTTTGCAACCACTTTTTCAACCAATTTCGACACAAATGGCAAGTTCGACACAGGGCGGTAGTTCTGTAAGATGTCTTTATTCAGCATAGTTTTTTCAAAAGTGGCTTAACGATTGCATGCTCGAAATCGGCAGGTACATTTGACGTGGTGAAAAACGCGTTTATCGTAGCGGTGATTAGTGGCACTAACTCATGTGAACATTGCTTTAGTAGCCACGTTAGTATTGGATCTAATTCGCACGATTTAATCGGAGCGGATGCAACTAATTGTTGGACGTCCGATTCTGTGACTGTCTCAAAGCAGACTAGTGGGACACCACCGAATACCGCGTCGTTGCTCATAGCGCCCATCGTAGTGTACGAACAATCTTCACCGCAGTCGACAATGTCTTTCCTGATGTTCAATACTTTCTCAATAAAATTTCGTGAAACATAAAACTGAAAACCAAAATATGTGTTGTATTGTTTCTTTCATAGTTTGCATCATTTGTGAGGTCAAAAGAGGGGTAGATATTACAGACGAACGAAGCTAGCTGCGGTTTTTTATGGTGGCCACGGAGACTTCACAGGGAAACGTGTCAAGTAGAACAAGAGTCATCAGTAAAAGAGGAGACATCGTTGTAGCTACAACCCGGCTAACACCACTGGCTCTCGTTCATATTTCCGACGTTTCGCGAAATGCTCCGCGCCGATTAAGTTTCCGTTGTCTGGTTTGGTGGACTGCAACATTTCTACCGCATACATCAAAGCAAACGCTTTACAGAGCTGCTTTTGTGTTTTGTCATTAATGAAATTATATAAGGTTAACCTACTTAAATTGTTTGTGTATTTGCCTGCAGCCAGTAGGACATACGTTAAACTTACTTTAGACCAAGTAGTTCAGCTTGTTTTAGACTTTGGCACGCAAGAACTTTGAAAGTTGGTTATCTTTCTACACTTTATTTTATGATACATATTTCACTATATTTACACTATTCAAATCTTATTGGTTTCAGTTTATCTGCAAATGTTATTTCCTATAGGGAAAATCACATTTACAGTTTTATATGTTATGTTTCTTTTGATTTCACCATTCATCACTATTGATTTCACACATGTCATTATTTTATCAAACATTCTTTTCTCAAAATTACAAAGTTACCCTAAAAATAAAACAATCAATGTGACGTGACATTGTTCAGGATTGGTTGTCTACAAAGAAGACAACTGCATAAATTCGAAAGTTAATAATTGTATTGGAAAATAGAACGATTCTTCGCAAAAAAAGTAGAATGGTAAGCAGGCAGATCCAAAGTGAAATAGATACACACATTTATTGACCCAAACATCCTCTGTCTTCTCTTTCTTGCTATCGCTTCGCCGATCTGTCGCAGAGCCGTTTGGCTGCCTTCATTAATAACTCTCGAAGGATTGCGCAAGACGGATCACTGCAGATAAGAAACGATGTTCGCCGAACACTTGCGATCCATATCTCCATTATTTAATACATTATTTTTAACTCGAGTAAAGGGTACAGCTCACACAGTGCATGTATTGTCAATCCGACCATAGTCCGATGCAACTAATATATAGACATGGCAATGAAGGGAGTGAGTCTGATGTCAGATAGTTTGTCTTCACCGGAGATGGTATATATGAATGAAATTGCATATTCTAGCTGATATAACTAACGAGTGCGCGCCGTCATCTCAGCTCCATCCGCCGATGTCGTTTTATTGACTAAGTTTACCTTATACGCAGTCCTCAATTCGGTCTTTGCAGTGGGTAAATTAGAGTTGCAATTAGCTTTATTTCGACAGTGGTATATATTTCATGTACTAATACCAACACATCTGTAAATATATATTCCTAAATGAATCTCTCTGATTCCAGAAACAGAACAATATATTTGAATATTGCACTGTGAAATGTTTTTTTTTCTTCTAAATAATGGACACAAAAGCCATGACAACAACAACATAATAATAATAATAATAATAATAACAATAATAATAATAATAATAATACATAAAATACTTCTATTGCGCTAAAATCCTCGGGAGACCTAAGCTCGGCAGTGCACCAAAACAAAATGGGTTAAGCAGTTCATAATCGATAAGCAGTTCCAGTTATGAACAGTTGGATTGGTACGCTGGGGAGCTATGGAGGATAAGCAAGTTTAAACAGGTGGGTTTTCAATCTACGGCGAAATGTTGCTATATTTCCTACATACTTAACACTTGACAGGGAGTGAGTTCCATAGAATCTGTGCAGCAACTGAAAAAACTTCCGACAAATGGACTTCCGATATTTGTCTTGAAACTGGGAAAAAAGTAGATTAGTGTTAGATGATCGAAGCTGTCTGGGCTGTCTTGCAATGAATATAAATATGCTGGTTGCTTGGATGAAAGTGCTTGATAGGTAAATGTACAGATCTAATAATAATGCGATATCGGACAGGGAGCCAATGCAATGATTTAAGAAGAGGTAATGAATGAGAGAAACGAGGAGACAGAGTAACTACTCTTGCGAAACAATTTTGCACACGGTGAAGTTTCAAGATGTCCGTCAGAGCAATATTATGATAAAGGGAAACTCAATAAACAAGTTTACTGCTAACAAGAGCATGATATCACGTGGTAGCGCCTAACAGGCAGCAAGCCAAAATTTAACTCACTGTGTCTAATCATGTTTTCAAAGGATTATGCGACGAGCTGCTGATTCATACCATCACTACACACTCACGAAGGTTCAGTGATTGCCGCGACGTAGTTTTTATATATCTACAAAGTGTATGTTATCTATCATTTAAGTAGTTTTATATATAGCCTTTGGACAGACTATAAGATTTTCGCTTCTCTTAAGGGCGCGTGCATTCGTCGAGAATACTCACAGTCGTGTAGTAGTTGTCTTTGTCGCTCGCCAGATCGTCTAGCTGCTTACTGATTATACCGCAGACGATCAGATCAGTATAATAAGCCGTGAACGCATCTTCCAGGTTCGCAAGATTTTATTAACGCAGAAATGTTGATCGTACAACATAGACTGGTCTCTCAACAATTGTTCATGTTTCTTCCATTTAACGTTTAAAAAAGTCTTCAATAAATTTAGTTTTCGAATGGTAAGGTAGGTATGGGCCGGCGTGGCCCACCCTTGCCGATAAATTTGAGTCCAAATTGAACGAGGTGCGTGGTAATTTAGATATCGCGCATCCGTTGTTTTATGAGTCTATTTCTGGCCTATTTATTCTGGCCAGAAATTTCAGAAGAATCCCGCCTCAGTGGAGGCGCGGTTAACCATTTTAGGAAATCGAGAAAGCCGTTATTGGCCCATGTCCATATACAACCGTCATCCCCGTACATGCTGGAAATGACCGTCGTATGCAAGGTATCGAATCACCTTCTGAACCCCCCAGGACTGGGAGACCTTCTCATGTCCTTGGGGACGGTCAGTTGCCAACTAAACTAGTTTCTTGTGGTCTGCATTCTAAATCGGGCAAACATTTCTCCCGTTTGACAGTCCAGTTATTACTACAGTCGGGGCGACTCTACCCTCCCTACTGTGTATACTAAATAATAAGCAAGGCTGCAAACTGGCCAGAAACTAGTTTGACTTACATAAGTTGTATCAATCTGGGTTTTCTTTATGTTAACGTTAAATTATTGATTAAATATGTATGAAACGACCACTATCTGTGTTCTTACAATTTTAGGCTGACCAAACCATACATTACGTCAGCCATCCTTGACGCCTACGCATTTTGTGGACCAGAAGTCTTGGTAGGCCTAACAAGCATGTGACCTAGTTGATTGCAATTATTACCAAGGCTCTTTGTTTCGCGATGCGTCTACTGAATATCATTCGGACTTTGCGCCGCCGAGCCTCCGCGATTACCGGATACATTACAGGCATTGAGCAGACGCTTGGGACTATCCGTAACGCGCCCAACTTCACGTGGCAAACGAGGGGGCCTTCGCAAACAACGTTTGATTTCCCTTCAACGTGTGGTTTCCCTTTAACGTTTCTTTAAATCTACCTATGTATTTACAGATATTGATAGGTATAGCAGCAAAATGGTGCTGACATGTCACTGTTGTATATAATGTTGTATTGTACTGCTTTATGTTGAAATGTTGAATAAATTTCAATTCCAATTACAAACACGCGTTACACACCACTTCGATGTTGTTCCGCGGGCTGTAAAAGCTGCCAGTGCAAATGTATCCCAGCTGATTAATCTGCGTGTCATTAAACACCGTGAACGTGACATTCCATTGACAAATTATGTTGTCTTAACGCTCGTTCAGTCAAGAACAAAGCTCTGTCGGTGGCAGATTTTGTTATTTCCCGGAACATCGATGTGCTAGCCTTATCTGAGACATGGCTAGGAACCGACACTGACAATCAGGTTATAAACGAACTCGTGCCATCTGGTTACACAATACAACACATCTCTCGACCCAGTGAGAATTAAGGGCGGTGGAGGTGTGGCCGTACTCTATAAATGCGGATTGACAATTAATTTTTCTACATTTATAATGCGCCGTGTATCCGGGTTAAAAACCTGCTCAAAGGCGCTAACAAGGTAATGCTAAATAATTTTAAATAAATTGAAGAGCTAAAATAAAATGTGATTAAAAGACAGGTAAACATAAGTTAAATAAAAAGTTCAATAAATGATTTAAATGAATTAATTATGTCAAGAAGTTAAATAAATACATAAAATAAAATAAATAAATAATAAATAAAAATATAAAATAAACAACTACAATTACGTTGATACATTAGATAAACATATAAGTTAATCAGATAAGTTAAATAAACAAATTAAATAAATAAAAAGTTAAATAAGTAAAATGTTCGAGTGATTAAAATTATGTGTTATGTGATCTCGTCTGCGGGTTCCAGTAATCAGCCGTGCCACGGAGTTTTGAGACCTTGGATTCTACACGGAATGGCATGTTCACACATTTCGAACATATGGATTGTACGGTCATTTCCAATGATGTGAATGTGAGATTGTGCATCGTTTACCGTCCGCCTCCCTCTAAGCGAAACGACTTTAAGAACAGTGCGTTTTTCGACGAGTGGAGTTTGTACTTGGACCGCCTTGCTGTTATAACTAACGATGTAATCATAACAGGTGACCTCAACTTCCACCTCGACAACGTTAACGATGCAGATGCGATGCGCTTCAACGCCACGTTAGAAGCTCACGGATTGGTACAACACGTGGTGGAACCCACACACAAGAAGGGCCATACTTGTCGTCACACGGGACGTTCGTTCTTTGTTGATTGGGATGCCAACAGTTTCTGAGCCATGTCTTGGAGACACAAAGGGTATCCCTTCCAGCGACCATCTGGCTGTGTGTTTTAGAATTAACTTAACGAAGCCAGACAGCGTTCGCCAGCCGGTCACTTTCAGGAAGCTTCGGGACATTTGAATTTTGAACGACACTGATATACCGCTAAATGAACTTGTACACATCCCACGCCTATACTACGGGAATTGAAGCGGTTGTCGACCAACACGCTCCCGTCCAAAGAAAGTCGTTAACACTGAGACCAAACGCGCAATGGTACTCACACGAACTGAGACACGCCAAACACGCGCGCAGGCGAGCAGAGAAAGTATGGCGGCGAACCAACCTTACAGTTCATCGACAGCTGTTCAGGGAGCAATGCAATGCAGTCAACAAACTGATGATCAGTGCCAAGAAAACTTTCTTTTCTGCAAAAATCAGAGACTGCGGCAAAGATCAGAAACAACTGTTGAAATTAACGAGTCATTTTGATGGGTAACACAGGACAGGTAATCTTACCAATCCATGAACCGGCCGAACAGTTAGCGACTATTTTCGGTGACTTTTACATTGACAAATTTGCTACCATCCAACGAAACATCAATATCGGCAACCCAAGTAACATCTACGAAACAGCATTAGACGACGACGTCATGTTTGACGGAATCCCGCTTCAACGGTTTCTGCCAGCCACCCATGACGACGTGAAGCGAATAATCACAAATTCGTCCAACAAGTCATGTGATTTAGACCAGATCCATACGCGGCTTCTGAGGCAGTGTCTGGATCATTTCGTGACGTTGATTACAGCCATTACCAACAAATCGTTGGCAACGTCAGTGGTACCCGCATGTTTCAAACGTGCAGTTGTGAGACCATTGCTTAAAAGGCCGAGCCTCGATAAGGAAGTTCTGAATAATTATCGGCATGTGTCAAACCTACCATACGTGTCAAAACTTCTCGAGAAAGTGGTTGAACCCCGTTTGAAAGATCACATAGACATCAACAATCTACACGATTTTCACCAATCGGCGTACCGAAATAATTACTCAACCGAGACAGCTCTTGTAAAAGTCCAGAACTACATTGCAGAAGCTCTTGATCAAAACGTGTAGTTGTCTTTGTCATGCTTGATCTGTCCAGTGCGTTTGATGTTATCAACCGTGGCATTACGCTAACGCGTCTTCAACACGTATTTGGTGTGACTGCAGAAGCCCTGGATTGGATGCGATCCTACATTATCGGCAGAACGCAATGTGTTTCTGTCGGCCTCACAACTTCGTTCAACGTACATCTATGCTGCGGCGTGCCACAAGGATCCGTGTTGGGACCGAAACTGTATACACTAAACCAGTTGGTGATATAGTGAAGAAACATAATCTTCGCTACCACTGTTATGCAGATGACACACAAATATACTTGTCTATCAAGCCTGATGAGAACTGGGCCAGTGAAAGGTGAGCCATTGAAGCCTGTGTGGCGGATGTTGGCGAGTGGATGAATAGAAACATGCTAAAACTGAACCAAGAAAAAAACGAACTCTGTGGTATCTATCAATTACGTATGATGAAAACATAGCACGCATGTTAGGTGTAAGAACGAAGACAGCGAACGCATTATATGCGTTCTGTTACCGAATTGGAACATTTTGTGAGTGACAAGTGTGTTAGGAGTGTTGAGCTGATTCGTGGAATAATATATCAATTAATTCACTATAACATGACACGTGTTAGCAGAACCTTTTTGAATGCATTATCAAACATTTCATACCGTATTTGAACATATTGGTCACAAAATGCAAACGATTGTATACATGTAACTGTCAATACTGCAATTAAGCAGTGATGGTTTGACTCGAGCGATCCGTGTGCACGAACCACTCGAAACAGAAGGTGGTGTATCACGGCAATTGCATAGCATACGGTTATCTAGAAGCGTTATAACATTTCGATGAACGTAAATCGTTCGACGTCACTAGCAGTTATCTCCGATGCGCCACAGTCACCTGCTGTTGTCGGTTACAGCAAATAAGGTAAACATTTACTTGAGGTCATTATAATCGGGGAGGTATTTGTAGTGGAGTTTATCGACAGAAGCGTTCAATATGTATATGTTAATGTCATACTTATTTCAAGAATTTATGACTGCGCCATATTTATGATTTTAAAAAAGCTGTCAGAGAATTGGACACACACACACACACACACACACACACACACACACACACACACACACACACACACACACACACACACACACACATATATATATACACACACGCGCGCACACGCACGCACGCACGCACGCGCGCACACAAACACAAACACACACACAGTGCTAAACGCAAAACTTATAGTGGGTTCAACTAACTGATTATTAACATATCACTTAATAGGTATATCTTGTCGAATATAACACTATTTGGGTCAATAAAGTATACCTTATGCACTGAAACCTTAAAAAAACTCCTGACATGACCCAGGGCCGAAGCAGTGTGGCAGTACACAATTCAATCCCCACTCAGTTCGACAACATCAATGTAAAAATATTAAATGCTATCAACGGATAGGACAGTAATATTTGCATTTAAATCAGATCAAACATGCACATAGTGACATTTTTAAAAATCGCAACAGGAACATTTGTGGACTTGTGGACTTGCAAAAGGTGTTGACATTGCTGGTGGGTGATTTCTGGGACGCTGACACGTTGTTTCACTGTTCCAGTGAAGCATAGACTATATTTATCACTAGAGGATTTGACATTTGAGATAATTTCTTGAATGCATATGGCACTTAATTGAAAGTCATTTGTTTCTAAATCTTTAAAAAAATTTATTCAGCTCATCAAAGTTTGCATTTATGCTCTCTATATTAGTGCTGAGAATAGTGAAAGCGTTTTTTTTAGAAACCAGAAGATCACCCAGTTTATCGTTTTCAATATATGGCGAAAGACGAATTACTTTTAGATTGTCATGATCATCATTATATTCGCCCAACCTTATAATTTTACACAAGGAGTTGGTTTAAAAACCACCACAATTCACAAGAATATTATCCAATGTCAGTGAATGTTAGTGTCATAGTATAATAGCTACAGTTGTTATTACTAAACAAATGAAAGCGTATTATTGATAATATTATCCTATACAATTGCTTAATTTGAATTTCCTATGAAAACGAAGCTAAAGAACAATATAAATGAAAACATGTTAGAGGACACATTACCACGTAAAATGGTTTAAATTTCACAAATCTGATATCAGTATGAAAATGCCTAGGATGGCATAACATAAAAAGAAGAAGAAAATATATGAACAATGGTTTTAACTATGATTAAAGACAAATTTAGATGCATTGTAGAATGAGATCATATGTGCAATTAAATCAAATAATAATAATACATTATATAATAATAGTAATAATAATAATTTGCATAAACATCCGCATAGCATGCATATGCAGTGTATATTTCTATACAGTAAAGTTTACTTATTCATCTGAACTATTTATACAGAGTTATGCAGAAAGTAATAATGCATTACATGCATATATGTAGTGTCCCTTTTCATTGCCATTAACATGCAGCATAAAGGTTCAATGTAGATTGGACATCAGGAAGCACTCGTTCTCACAGAGGACAATAAATGAATGGAACAAATTGTCTACACGTTGTCTAACTGCTAGCAGCGTGAATATGTTTAAAAACAAGGTTGACACATATCTCAGGAGGGCGGGTTATAAGTAAATGAACATTGTTGGACTCTCGATAAGCCAATGGCTTCCTTGTCCACTTGCCATCTGGGCCTTTGGCTTGGATGGCAAATCTTGTTAAATCTGGTTAAAACGGTATTTGCGTACCCTTCGAAGTCGCTGAACAGTGTCACGCAGAAATCGTTATACAGTATCTACTTCGATGCGGGCACCGTAGTGGAATCAACAACAGGCCATCCCTAGTGTATCACTCGCGAACGTCGTTCAGAAATCATCGGTATGTGGGCTTCATTTGTGTGGCGGCCGACGGACTTAACGAGGAAAACACTCCCTGCTGTATTTCCGTGGAGACCAGAATGGCCGAGTTTGATCAACGAGTACAAAGAAAAAGTGACCGACGAATGTTCATCAAAATGCCAGGGCGATCGTCTGAATAGTTCATAGCCGAAAAAACCAGCTCCTCTGACGTTGGATATTCCGGCGTTGTCCCCAGCTGTACGGCGACTCGGCAGGCGAACTACACGGAGCTCATCGCCCACGGCTACGTCTGATTGTTCCAATTCACGTATTTAAAACCATTTAAATATCAATTTGATTTATTATGATATCAACACATCACAACATGTTGAGTGTGTTGTGATTTGTTGACAGGCCTATATTTCAAGCTTATAATGTAAATATATAATTTAAAAATACTAAAATTAATAAAGCTAAATACTGGTTAAATGGTTGGGTTTCTTTCTTAACCTATAATTACATAAACAATTGTTCTGGTGCATTTGCACTGGATCCATACACTGATACAGCTATATAAATATTATAATACTTCCAACTAGCCCACTTAAAGACATCGTGATCATGTATTATGAACAACTTTAGATTCATTATATATTTCATAATTTAACAAAGTTTAACAAGGTTGCCATCCCAAACAACAAGTTCCTGATGGCAAGTGGACAAGGAAGCCATTGGCTTATCGAGAGTACAACAATTTTCTCATCTATGTGTAGCCCGCTCTTATCAAATATCTGTCAATTCTATTTTTAAACATATTCATACTACTAGCATTAACACAATCATTTGGCAGTTTGTTCCATTCATTTATCACCCTCTGTGAGAAAGAGTACTTTCTCATGTCCAACCTACACTGCTGCATAACTAATGATGCTTTGTGTCATATGGTTCTACTGCCTTCTTTAAGTTTGAAGAACATATTCCTAGCAACATCCTCATAACTGTTCACTATTTTAAACACTTCTATTTGGTCTCATCTTAGTCTCCTGGTCTATAGTGTTGTCAAACCACAGTGTAATAAGCGACTTTAGTAACTAATGTATCTCAATTCTGGAATCATTTTAGTTGCTCTTCGTTGTATTCTTTCTAGCTTGTCTATGTCTTTTTTACGATACGGCCTCCATGCGTGAATACAATATTCCAAATGTGGTCTAACTATTGCTTTGTACAGGGGTACAATTAGCTGTTTCTACTTATATACATGATAGTTCTCCTAATTAGCCCTAGAATTTGATTTCCTTTCGAAGCAGCAATACCACATTGCTCTGAAACTTTCATGTCAGCACTAAATGTTACTCCTAAGTCCTTTTCTTGTGTGGTTCTACCTAGTACAGCATCCCCCATTTTATATTCTTCGTCCATGTTTCCATGTCCTATGTGTATACATTTACACTTCCCAAAATTTAATAACATTTGCCATTTTTCTGACCATTTAACTAATTTATCTAGATCACCCTGTAAACTTTGTTTACCTGTATCATTGGTAACCTTTCTGAATACTTTTGTGTCATCTACAAATTTTAGTACTTTGCTAGATATGTCATCTTCCAAATCATTTATATATATTAAAAACAGTATAGGGCCTAATACTGATCCCCGTGGTACCCCACTCAAAACAGATTTCCAGTTTGAGATCTCACCATCTACTATTACTCTCTGTTTTCTGTGTGTAAGCCACTTTTCTATCCAGTTGATTACATCATTACCTATGCCATGGGCTTTTAGTTTAAGTAATAATCTTTGATGTGGCACTTTATCGGAAGCTTTCTGAAAATCTAAGTAGACAACATCCACTGGTGACCCGTCATCTACCCACTTTGTAATTTCTTCAAAAAAACATAAGAGATTAGTTAGACATGACTTTGCTTTTAGGAACCCATGTTGAGATGTATTTATTAATTTATGTTTTACAAGGAATTCCACCATGTGGTCTCTAATTAATGTTTCGAGTAATTTACATACAACCGATGTTAAACTCACTGGTCTGTAATTTTCTGGCTTGTTCTTCGATCCCTTCTTAAATAGCGGCGTAATGTTTGCCTCTTTCCATTTTTAAGGAACTATTCCTTCTTCTAGTGACAAGTTAAACAATTTTGCAAGTGGTGTACTAATTTGCTCAACAATTTCCTTTAGCACTTTTGGTGGTATCCCATCAACTCCAAGTGATTTATTATCTTTCATCTTCTTAATTTTCTTTGCTATCATTTCAGGAGTTACAAATAACTGCCCTAAATGTTCTGATGTATTGCCCTCAAATTTAGTAAATGGAACTGCAAGTGAGCTGATATCTTCTGTGGTAAAAACTGAGCTGAAATATTCAGTCAGGACCACTGCCATTTGAAATCCGTCTGAAATTATGTTTCCCCTGTTGTTTTCCAGTGGTTCGACCTTATCTCGAACTTTCTGTTTACTCCTTTAATAAGCATAGAAACTCTTGCTGTCATTTTTTATTACCTGGCAATGTTTTTCAAAGGTTCTTTTAGATTTTCTAATTTCAGTTGTAGCTAGGTTAAGTGCCTCTTTGTAATTTGCATAGTCTTCATCCTTTCTGGTACGCCTGTAAACCCTCCACATAGTTTGCTTAAACACTATTTTTCTAATAACTTCTTTTGACAAGTGTTTCTTTCTAGATAGTTTTCCCTGTTTTTTCAAAGGAAAAATATGTATCGATAATATTCTCAATTTCATATTTTAGAATATTCCAACATTCAATTGCGGTCTTATTCATCAGCATGTTATTCCAATCTAGCTTTGCTAAGTATTTTCTCATATCTTTATAGTTACCTTTGTGCAAGTTTCTCCTATACGTTTTTTTTATTTTTACTTTCTGATTTTACATTGATGTCAAAATGTATTTTATTGTGGTCACTGTTACCCAATGGTTCATGTATTTTTACAGTGTCCACTAATTCTTTTTGTGATGATAAAACTATCTAATACATTTTCTCCCCTGGTTGGTTCTATCACGTGCTGAGTAAAGAAGCTCTCCTGAATTAAAAATAGAAATTGTTGGTCCTCACCCTCTGTACTCTGTAGAGATTTCCATTGTATGTGTCCATGGTTAAAATCTCCCATTATGATACATTCCCCTTTACTAACTTCCTTTATAGCATTTTGTATTTTTGTGTTATCCTCTTCGTTTATCTTTGGACTTCGATAAACTAATCATATAGTTAATTTTGAATTTCCTGAAACTATTTTGCACCAAACAGCTTCATCATAATCTGCTTCGCTTTCTAATTTTATTTTATAAGCCTGAATAGATTCTTTAACATATAAAATAACTCCCCCTCCCCTTCTTCCTATTCGATCTCCTCGACCTAAACATTACGTATCCTGTCAATCCTAATTCAGCATCTGTAATGTCTGTGTTGGCCCATGATTCGGTTATACCAATTATGTAATGGTCAATATCTTCTACCATAATATTTAATTCGTTTTTCTTATTTACTATACTTCTAGCATTTAAACAAACACATCTATAACCTGCTTCAGACATGCGCTTCTAGCTTAAATAGTGTTTACTACCAAAACTATTTGATATGCTGCCCATGCCACTGTTTACTGCTGCTGAGAGCCCATCCGCAAATACTGCTGCCCCCTTTCCACTTAGGTGAAGCCCGTCCTTCATGTACATATCCGCCCTTCCAACAAAACTTCCCCACAAATCCACAAAATCAACTTCCTCTTCCCTACATAGCTTCTCGACTAGCATGTTAATTGCCACCCCCGGTAATTTCGATATCTATGACCCCTCCTTCCTACTGGTAACATCCCTGATAGTATTACCTGCTCAACCCGCGTCTGCTTTAGTGTTCTGACCAAATTCCTGTATTTCCTAACTATGGCAGTTCTACCCTCCCTCTCTACGTTATTTGTCCCTACGTGTACTAAAACAGATCCACCCTTGCCAGAACCCACTATGTTTTCTGCTCTCTCAGTTATCGCCTCTATTTTTGCCCCAGGCAAGCAAACTACCACGTCATCTCCCTTGTTTAAGACTCTGTCTGTCTTCCTAACTATTGAGTCCCCCACCAATTCCTTCGCTCTCTTTCTCACCCCCTCTATCATTGCCTCGGAATAGCTCTTCCGATGGATCCCCTCCATCACATTCTGGCCTGCAGCCTTGTCACTTGGTGGCAGACTGTTATCAGTCTCTCGCTCACTCATCAAACTGTCACCTTTCCCTCCCGTCGCCTGGCTAACTTGCGCTCCCGTCACCTTCCCTCCTGACACCTTCCCTCCCGTCTCCCTCACTCCCATCGCCTTAACTGTCGTCTCCTTGCCCCCTCCCCCCCCCCCCCCCGACTCCTTCGCTATTGTCTCCCCCACTCCTTATGTCCAGTCTTCCTACGTCCCGTCTCCTTACGTCCTGTCTCCCTATGACCTGTCACCTTACCTCCTCTCAGCCTCCTCCCAAACTGAGGTTAGCTCTCCCTAGCATCTCCCTCGTCATCTTCCCCCACTTTATGATCTACTGTCCCCCCACCAGAACCATTGGCGCAACCCACCTGCTCCCTTCCCAACACTGCCACAACGAGCAGCCTCAGTTCCTTCATCCTCGTACATCCCCTACACTCAAAACTAAAACTATTTGCCTGAACCTCAGCCCAGGACGTCTCGCACCCGGACTTAACGAAGTCCACCCAGTTGCTAATGCACTGTCTTTTTCAGGAACACGTGTCAGTCTGCAGTGAACCAATGGAATGTGATGGAGAGATTGCCGAGGCAAGCTCACAAAGTGCTGTCGAAGATCCATCCCAAGCCAACACTGTTTATTTTCCATCCAAAACACACTTCACATCGTATCGTGTATCACGCGCCGAAGCAAGCACTCCATACCCGACATGCACAGCGCCATCAGTAGCACGGTTCAACAAAACGTCTCCAATATGCCCGGATGCAAAGAAGTTGTGTCCGTTCACAAGAGGCTTGTCAGCAGTGGGTAGCATCACAGGAGCACTCGAGGCTTTTCATTCGCATCAAAAACTCCTACTTGACGTTTCACAATTATTCAACAATGGACATATACGAATACTGCAGTGACACAACATCCATGGATTCTGTTCAATCAGCTACGAGTGGTTCCGCGGTGTTCTTCGTGCTTTGTAGGTGCTCTTGTAGAATTCGCATTGTAGTCTCACGGTCAGGGTCGACATTTTTTTTTACATGTCATTACTTTGCAGTTCCTTCACTCTGCAAAGAAAAACATGCGAAAGTAAAATGACACCCTACATACAATTACAGCTAGTTTAGCTTATATGCAATATAAGGATTCTCATCTTTGTTGTACACTGGACATGTACTGTTATAAATTACATTGTATTTTATGTTTAAGAATGACCATTAAAGGTATTATATATAGTTGAATGGGTCAAATAAAGAACATATGGATGTATGTCTGTTTGCTTGGAAGTAGCTTTGTATACATTAGTATAGTAGAGTACTAATATGTTACAGTAGAAGGGAACAACTGTGAAGAGGCTCTGTAATATCACAGACCTATAGAGAAGTCAGTCGCAGTGCACACATCCACAAGCCACAACATAACTGCATGACAAGCCAGCTTCACAACACCACAAACAAAACTAACGCCTCTGCCATGATGTTGTTTGCTAATCCACTTATCGAGGCACGGATTGCAGCTCAGTCTGCAACACGGGACCCCGAACTTCATCATGCAATGGATTTATTAGGCGTAGCAGAGGACTACAGACGCGCATTATATGGAGCGCGCCGTTTTAATTAATTATATGGCGCGCGCCGTTTTAATTAATTCTGGGGTGCGCGCCATTTTAATTAAGGATTCCATCACAGGTTTTTTTATTTCCCTTGACATAAACATCAAATAGAAAGGACCAACAACTTTTGCTGTCTCTTTTGGAAGAGATAATGTAATAAAATAGTGATATCAAGTGTCACTCTACTCAGACATCACAGGGTAAAGACTTTATGTGTGAACTACATGAAAGTTTCATCATCTCAACTGAGATAAGTAATTACAATAATTACCTTGGCTCAATGATGAAATGAGTGAGAAATAATCAACCCGAATATGCCGTGAATCCAGGAAAATATTAGTTGGTCATGCAAAACCTACGCAAAAACACACATTAACGTATTAGTACGGAATGATTCAAGGAATGCTAGATGATGAAATCGTAATTATTTTTGTCGCCAAAATATATTAAAAAAACACCCACCTTTCCATAGAGACCAAAAGTATTTCTTTATAACAACGCAGTAGCGGCCGAGTGGACCGAGTATAACAGGCATAGACGTAGGCCTACTGTATTCATCACCCACGAGCATATGACAGTGATAGACGTAGGCCTACTGTATTCATCACCCACGAGCGTATGAAGATGATATTTGACTCCTGAATCAGAACCCTGTGACTAAATTTCAACGATGCCATGACATATTTACTCAAAGTAGTCATTACCAGTGCTGTTATTGGTATTGATCCAGGAGATGAAACTGTGTATGCATACGAATGATCAATATGAATGCAAAAAACGCGTCTACAGTATTACTGAACAGCAAATTGCTTTTATATTTATTCACGGAAGTTGCCACAGGAACAGAAGCACGAGGCTATGTTTAGCAACACGCGAGTTTCTTCAATGTCATCTTATATCATCTTATAGCCACCAACGCCTGCAAACGGCGAGTTGCAGTTTTAGTGTTGCCACCCACTTTCTCGAATTCGTGAAATTGAAATCATGACATTATGTAGCATTTAGATGTAGGCGTTACATGTACATGTCAGCGCAGAAACGTGATTACAATGTATTACAGTTTTACAATTTATTATGTTATTAAGCTATTAGCAATTTCACTTTATTCCAAAGACGATCATTTGAATGGATTATGTCATCCAGCGTTGAAACTAGTTAGCGAAACGATACCGATGAATGTAACAATGAATGACATTACGTCTCAGCACAGCAAGAGCAAGATAGCATGTCGTATATCAAGATAGCATGTCGTATATCAAGATAGCATGTCGTATATCAAGATAGCATGTCGTATATCAAGACACAAAACTGCTTCATTTATGTGTGATTCGACCAATTTTAGTACTGACTCAAATATTTTTAGTCCTCTAGTCTTCTCCTGTGCGTGTGCATCCAGCAATCTATGTTATTTCATATGTCCTTCGAGCCTACTGACGCCATTATTTTCTTCAATTGCAGATAATGTAATATGCACGTGTTAGCTAGTGTCGCGTTCATCGTATTATTTTTAATCTTTTTATGATGCAATCACGCTAATCCATTCGTGTTTTCTCGGCCTCCCTCATAATCAGCTTACATTGTTATTGCTTTATGTAAAACAATTGATTTTCTCACGCCTGTCTACATGCTGCCACAAATCTGAGTGTAGGGACACCGGGAAACAAGTATTGCTTCTTTCACACAAAAAACATTTTCTAGCTAACGACAACTTTAAACTTATTGAAGATGTTGTGTTAGAATTAGCGAGTCCATGACAACACATTTACCTCCTGTCTGGGATGTTTTACTTCCCCTGGCAGAGACCACGAGAAGAAGGGACCAACGGGTCTTAGTGTCTCTTCGGAAATACCCGAGCCCCAGCAGCAGGTAGACTCGAACCCCGGCAGCAGGTGAACTCGAACTCCGGCAGCAGATTGGTTCGAACCCCGGCAGCATGTGAACTCGAACCCCGGCAGCAGGTGAACTCGAACCCCGGTAGCAGGTGGACTAAAATCCCAGCAGCAGGTGGACTAAAACCCCGGCAGCAGGTGAACTCGAACCCCGGCAGCAGGTGAACACGAACCCCGGCAGCAGGTGAACTCGTACCCTGGCAGCAGGTGGACTCGAACCCCGGCAGCAAGTTGGCTCGAACCCCGGCAGCTGGTGAACTCGAACCCCGGCAGCAGGTGAACTCGAACCCCGGCAGCAGGTGAACTCGTACCCGGGCAGCAGGTGAACTAGGACACCGGCAGCAGGTTTGCTCGAACCCCGGCAGCAGGTGAACTCGGACCCCGGCAGAAGGTTTGCTCGAACCCCGGCAGCAGGTGAACTCGTACCCCGGCAACAGGTTGGCTCGAACCCCGGCAGCAGGTGAACTCGGACCCCGGCAACAGGTTGGCTCGTACCCCGGTCCTCTCGACTGAGAGTCCGCACAGCTACTTATGCCCTGAGGCCAACCCTTTGTCACTGCACTCCAGTTGAGCGCTTCTCGTATAAATGGGACGAATACGAATACATTTTGCACATCGAGTTGATAGGTTGTTTGTTCTTGTCTTTATATTATAAACAATAATAATAATAATTAGCTTCCAATGCGCCAATATCCTCAAAAAGCTGAGCATAATCATAACAGGGATGTGCAAAAGTCATTATCAGAACGAGGGACCACCAAAGATATGACTTGAGGTTTTTTTTCGGAAAGTAGTTATAATTTCAGATATTTTCAAAGTGATTTGGAGTCCATTCCAGACCCTAGGCGCAGCCACAGAGAAAGCACGTGTTGTGAAATGGATGATCTGAGCTGCCTGGGGGTATTTGAAAGATGCAGGAGACTAGCGAAATAGGGTGGTTGTTGTGTAGATAGAGCACGATATGTAAGAGTGGACAGTTTAAAAGTGTGACTGTCTTGAGAGTGGTAATGATGGTGACACTTTTGCACGCGTTGGAGTTTAGCTAAGTCTTTTTTAGCAATGTTGTTTAGTAATGAATTACAATAGTCAAGGCGGCTATTAATTGGTGCTGTTAATATTGTTTTAGCAGTAGATAAAGATATGTGACGCCGAATTCGACGGAGATCGCGTATATGGTAGAAACAGGATTTGTAGAATTTACTTGAGAAATATGCTAGCGAAATTTGAAGTCTGTGTCAACGACAACACAGATATTACGAACGGATGGGGATGTATTAATATCAAGCAGTTTAACTGGATAATCGCTGATAACGCTATTTCGTTGTTGATTTAGTGTCAATGATATGTTCCCTTGATAACATGAAGTCAAGATACATCACGCAAGATCACGATACTTGAACATCAATAATTAAGAAATTCAAAATAAATGTAACTGCATTAAGGTGCTATTTTATCTTCGAGGTGGATGGGTTTAGCGTCATCTGTTATGATTTAATATGCAAGCATAGTTACATCAAATGACAGCATCTTCCTTCTACTGTGCATGGCGATGGCCCTAGCAAATGTCCCAACTAAGCAACCTGTATATTCGTCTGACAACCATGAGGATAATCACTAATGATGTAAATTTGAAATGGTTTCTAAAACAAATAACAGTTATATTTTGTTTCGTTTTACAGTAAATTACATAATGGTCACTTTCCTGTTCATTATTCATGGCTTCTCTTTAAATAAACGTCATTTGTTAGTTTAAACGGCGTCGCGCTTGGCGGGGAACATGTGCAGGAAAAGATTATTCTTCATTCACTGACATTAGCGTGTCTTCCGCCTGATGGTTTCCTATTATTCAAAGTATAAAGCCGGGGTTTCCTGGTTGCATAGAGACCATAGAGACGAGTTGGTTTGTCAACACCAGGAATACGTAGAAAAGGATGTTGGAGCAGCCGCTAGAGGTCAGACCGTGTCGTCTGTGATTGTGACGATGTGTTGCTGCGTAACAGTCGCCGCTGCGCTGGTGGACGTTAACACGATTCGTGCACGTGGATCAGCACAGATGAGTCAGTAGAACTGACGAGTTGTAAATATCTCGTCGCACAAGTAGCTATGGTACTATTGTAGCAGAAGTAGCTGTGACACTGTTTCCGTGACAGGGCATGTGGTGTCGTCGACTTACACAGCTTGGTTAGCCGGGTACACCGAGTGGAGCAGTCTGGTGAGACGGAGAGACTGATACACCGAGTGGAGCAGTCTGGTGAGACGGAGAGACTGGTACACCGAGTGGAGCAGTCTGGTGAGACGGAGAGACTGGTACACCGAGTGGAGCAGTCTGGTGAGACGGAGAGACTGGTACACCGAGTGGAGCAGTCTGGTGAGACGGAGAGACTTCACCGAGATATTACATCGTTGTAGCACTGTTAGTATTCGACTACATTCCAACTGGTAAGTGTCACGATACTCTCAAATGTAACATACAAACCTACGATCAAATCCCCAGCTGATTATTTGCACACACTCCTTCTTATATGTCCTCTATCGCGTGTTAGTGGTCTATTTTTCCATTTATACATTTTACATGGATGTTCTAGTGTATGATTTCAAAAAGGTTTTACAATTAAGCAACGACCAGGCAAGTAAAATAAAAGTTCAGCTTCATAACAACAATTTTGTTCACCCCACTTTGCTTGTGTGTTTCGGAAGATACACCAAATGCCGCTGGTTCCTTCTATCTGGTGTCTATGGTAGGGGAAGTAAATTATCCCAAGCAGGGAAATGGATGAAATGTGTCATGGATTAACTCTAGAGAAGGATACTCTGAAATAAACCCTCAACGCAATATCCTAGTAGGGCTTTGCTGAGTAATGATACAGATCCACCAACATCGGAATCACAACATCTGAGACATTGCCATCGGCTGTGAATGAGGACTGGACCAGCTAGAAGGCGCACACGAGCGGGGATGAGCGAAAGTGGGGATCTCTTTGTTGTTTGTCTCGTTATCGTTCTGCATTTTCTTAACCCATCGCTCGACATTCCTAATTTTTAAATTTCGTGTCATCATCCTAACTAATTATCTTAAGTCGTCTACCTCTAACAGTAGATAGGATGTTGCCGTTTTCACGTGCACTTGTTTAACATGGCCTTAACAACAGAACTGACTTAATTAAAACAATTAAAAAACCATTAACCAATGTCTGGAGAGTGCCTCTAGTAGATTTTTACCTCTGAGTGTGGTTGCTTGTAGAGCAATATATACGCTAGCTGTGCTAGTACGGAGACAAGTCCATACGTGCTGGAGTCCATTGATATATCTACTATTCACCGTCTCATTCTGGTCAACAGGTAATGAATATATAGAGAAAATAAAACCGGTTTTCTTCCAGGTCAATCGTGTGCAGTCTGCATTGGGCAAGTTTAATTGAAAGACGTGATTCAATGAATACAAATAGTGGCAGAACTCGTATGTCGTCGCAATAAGACATTTACTATGCACACGTATATGCAGCAACATTTATTGCATTCCCCAAATGAATACCGATCTATGTGGATGTTGTGCTTGCTAACAGAGGGGGTCATACGCATGCCTTCCGTCATCTAGATGTGTAGCGACGATCTCCCCGCGGCCTTCAATCAGTCTCTCATCAGTCATGCAGTTTATCTCTCCTTTCAGTTCCTTACTGATATTATGTTAATAACGATCAATCGTACGAACTGGTCCCTGCAGCCTGGCATCGTCGAATGACAAACTCATTTCACTGTGAATCAATATTGATTCAATGGAGATGAATGATAATTGTAAAACAGTTGTTATAATATCTTACATAAAACTTGAGTGGCACGCAAGTCTCGCGCCTTCCAGTCTTTCGTTGCTCGTTTACTCCTGCCTCAGTCTCTCCCCCCCCCAGCGGCGCCGTCAATCTGCTTTTCTCGAATATTAACTATACTGCTTTATGAGTACATTGACTGATCCATGTTTTTGCACAAATTTAATATTCGTTTTTGCTGCTCATGTAACGTTTTTGCTTTGCAGAAATGCCTGTTCTGAAAGTCGACTTTTTGTCGGAGCCTGTTGCCGCTCTGCGGCACGCTGACAGTAGTAATGCAATAACTCGGCTTTCTATCCAGCCGCATAAGCATTTTGCAATTTACTTAACATTAGCGGCGCCGCGCGTGGAAATATCTAACAGCGTCGAACGCGTTTGGTATTACGTAGAACAGGGATGTCGAGTCGACGCTGGAAATATTAAAGTTAGCAGAGAACAGACATCATTCGTCATCTCACTGACTCGGCATGGCACTCCGACTTTCGTCACACGGATGCGGCCACGTTGTTCTCCTCGTGGCATGGCGAACATAGACATTATCTGTAAGTGTACTGTCCTTTGCATTGCCGATTTCGTAAAAAGGTTTGAACAACGACGCCTGAACACTGTCTTCATGCCAACTGTTGCGATATGTATGCATGAGTTTGTGTGTGAGTTTGTGCGTGCGTGCGTGCGTGCGTGCATGCGTGCGTGGTTGTGTGCGTGCGTGCGTGCGTGTAAATCGGGTACAGACAACTCAGTCCGGGACGCCAGCCGACCAATGCATTGTAGTCAGGTTCATCAGCAGCCATCATCAAATGCGTGGCGTTTGCCTGAGACATGCGACTGCGGAAACGACTCTTGATTCATTCATTCGCAAAAACTCGGCATCATACATTTAAGGCGAACAGAATAGTGTGCGAACGGCTAGTTATAATTACCACTGGGTGTGATGAGCCCAAAAGCTACCTTTGAGCTCTTTCAACGTGGTATGTAGATTAAATGCTTGTTGGTGCCTCTGCAAAGGCAAACATTGACTGCAGTTTGCTGAAATGTGAAAAAGCGAGTGTTGAATGCATGCTTGGTGTCTTCTTTGAACTTCTGGTAGAAGCTGGTGTCTTCGTCTGGAGAAGTGGGTTGTGGGAGCATTGACTTAAATATAATCTTCCACAGTGTAGGCCAGTGCAGTCTGTTTTCACCGATGTTAACAGCAATGTGCTGTAGCTTCCTTTTAAACGACCTATCCCATCCCACTTATCGGTGTTGTTTTTGTCATTGCCATTAAGAGATTGATTCAGAACGCTCAGGTGTTCCGCTATGTTCATAAAGAATATAGTCCTTATAGTCCTATATAAAACAGACGCGCGCCAATCCCGTACTGTATATAATGCCATGCCCAGTCAGCAGTTCCGACATTGCCACCATGCCACGCTGGTTAATAAATTTGGGTTCTCAGACGCAAAAATGTTGACTAAGTACAAGAATTTAAACATGGTGTCAGACAGTTCGTAGGACGGGTGAATGTCGAACTCGGTAGCACCAGGGAAGCAGGTGAGAACACTCTAGAAGTTGCCTGTGTGAACAAAATGGAGAAATGTATGATCCCTGAACAACTTCCCTCGACGGGCAATTTGCCGGAGCAATGGGCTCGCTTCAAAAATCAGTTTAAACAATTCCTCGATGCGTGCGAGAAGTCAGAGGCATTAGATAAAGCGAAAAGAGCAATGTTGTTGCGCACAATTGGCGATAAGGGTAACGACATATTTTACCATTTCTCGTTTGAGGCGGATGCTCAGCCAACGTTTGTTAACTTAGTGTCTTGGATAAATTCGATCAGCTTTGCGAGCCGCGTATTCACTAGTTTTTAACTACTCGATCTATCGATGTGTTTCTGACTGCATTAAAGAAGAAGGTTCAAGAGTGCACGTTTAGAGACTTGACCGACGATATGGTGCTGCATGCATTGACCTTGAACGAAGAGATTAGCGCACTGTACAGACAGAAGCCAAAGAACCGTACAACGGTAACACGGGGGGGGGGGGGCACACCGCGAAGGAACGAGAATAAATCAAGTCCATCTAATCGGGGAAGGTAGCGATTCGGACATCCTCCATATCAAAGTTGATAATATCGAGCACAAGCTGTTAGCTCCTGTCAACGTTCTGACAGAAGGGCAGGCGTCCAAGCAAATTACTATTCAACTAGACGCTGCAAGCAAATTACTGTTATGCTGCCACCATATATATCGTCTCGTGTCTACGTAATGTAGTTTTTTAGTTCTATTCTGCACGTGAACTATTAGATGGTACGCTGATGCATTGACATTACACGGATATTACTTATTTTGTGCGATTTTAGTGTTTTTAAGCTGCTGTGTCAGTAACTGTTCAACCGTGACGCAGTGCATCAGACACGCCTGCCGAACGTTGATACGAGTTGTCAAACAAGTTTACGTCGTCTTTGTGACCATTGCTATTCTCGCTGTATGCCCAACCAATCGGCGATATAGGCAGAGCGCATGGACTTCGCTTTCACCATTATACGGATGATCTGCAGTTGCATTGTCACTTTGATCTCACTGCAACAGCATTGGGTGCTACTCTGCGACGTATGGAGAATTGCTTTGATGTCGTCAAACAGTGGATGACATCAAATTACCTGTGCATGAATGACAGTAAAACGGGATATCTCCCCGTGGTGCCCAAGATGGCGGCTGCGTTCGTTGTCAACAGTGTAATACGCGAAGGTGATGCTACAATTACTGCTTCACGATATGTTCGTAACCTTGATGTCGTCATAGATAGACACCTCGATTTTAAGAAACAAGTGTCAAGCATCTGCAGTGTGCGCGCATTCCACCTTATTAATCAGAAGAGCCGTTATCTCCCTACAACGACAAAGGAGCGTGTCGTCAATGCCATTATTACATCGCGGCTTGACTATTGCAATTCTATGCGGCACTAATGTTAAAACAACATCGCTCGACTTCAGAGAATGCACAATTCGGCCGCTAGATTGATCCTACGCCGCTCACGGAGTGATAGCGCCATGCCTGTTGTGTATTCTTCACTGGCTGCCTGTAGCACGCAGGATCGACTTTAAGCTGTTCGTGTTTACATATAAAGCTTTGCACAGCGATGCGCCAAAATACCAGTCTCCGATCTTGTGTGCCCATATACACCAGCAAAAACCCTGCGCTCAGCCAGCAATAACATATTCGACGGACTCATGTCAAAGCTGTGGACATCTCGTTTGCGGTCGCCGCGGCGACTATGTGGAATACGCCTAATGACATTAAAATGTCGAACACTCCTCTACTTTCAAGGCACATCTATTTACATAGTCTTATTTCTACATTATATTAACACTGTTGAGCTCTAATGATAACTATGATAACTATGTTTTATTAATTCATATAATTTTAATTAACTTTAATTTTAATTAACTATATATATATATATATATATATATATATATATATATATATATATATATATATATATATATATATATATATATATATATATATATATATATATATATATTAAATTAATATATGATTATTATTCTTATTTAAACTAGCTTGCATAATGTATTTGCAAAGAATTGCATGTTTATTTAGCAATTTTATAACTATTTGTCTTGAAAGCGCCACGAACAATTTAAAATTGGATCTGGCGCTATATCAAATAAAATATATTATTATTAATGAGCGTAGTGTCAATGATTACCATAAACTCGGCGGTCCACCTTTGAAGATGAGTCATGCCAGACTGACAATGTATGAGAGCACCGTGGTTAGGTCCAAAGGTCGCTGCCAGCTGGAAGTATGCGATGACAAACGCAACGTACCCTGATTTTTGAGGTGGTAGAAACAAAACATTGCTCACTACTGTCACTGGATACATGCCTACATCTCAATTTGCTATCAGTGAACTAGCATGTTCATTTGGTGAACACTCGTCAGTACAGAAATGTGGATGCAATGCTGGAGGAATACACGGACGTATTCTCTGGACTAGGGTGTCTGATAGGAGAATATGACATAGTGGTGGACAACAGTGTCAAACCGGTGCATAATAGACCACGCAAAGTGGCATATGCCCTGAAAGACGATATGCAGAAGAAGATCACAGCTCTTGAGGAGCAGAAGGTGATTGCCTAAGTGGATGTTCCAACACCGTGGATATCCAACTGCTTAGCAATTCGCAAATCAAATGGCACGGTGCAGTTATGCATAGATCCGACCGATCTCAACAAAGCCATCCAGCGAAACCATTTCCCATTACCCACCATAGAGGAAGTTGTGTCTAAATTGGAGGACGCTTTTCCCTAGTGGATATCAAAGATGGTATCATACAGGTGAAACTAACTGACCACTTCCTGGACCCCGTTTGGAAAGTATAGGTGGCTCCGAATGGCATTTGGCCTTACGTCCAGTCCCGAAGAATTTCAGCGTCACATCTAACTCGCCTTATAGGGGCTACATGGGATCTTCATTGTGGCAGACGATATATTGATCATAGATCGAGGTAAGACCGCCGATGAAGCGCGACATGATCATGTCGAAAACTTAGACCGAAGAAGAAGAAGCAGATTGTACTGAAGTACATGATGCGAGTGAATCAAGGACTAGGCGCGAGTCTGATGCAAGTCTGCAAACCCGTAGCGTATGTCTCACGATCTTTGACAAAGTGTGAACAGAAGAATCCATCGAGCTAAAATGCCTAGCCATTGTGTTCGTAACTTCGAACAGTATATATATGGTCACGCAGATGTTACGATACACAGCGAACACAAACCTGTCGAAGCCATATTTCGAAAGTCGTTGTTCGAGGCCCCTAAACGCTTACAACGGGTGATGCTCGCGGTACAGAGGTACAATGTGAAAGTGCAGTACAAATCAGACACAGAACAACTGGTTGCAGACATGTTATCACGTGCCTCATCATCCCGTCAACCTGTCAACGAAATGTCGACAGAACAGAACTTCCCGTGTGCGATCCAAGATGAACTGATGGAAGAGATCGACTCGGTTAACCCACAAATGTATGTCAACGTCAGCGAGCCAAGAATCTCTAAATTTCGACAGACAAGCGACAGCTGCGGATGACACATTGCAGGACCTGATGACTACGGTTCGGTCAGGATGACCCGAGAACAAACGAATGCTGTTGCCAGGGCTGAAACCATATTGGACATTTCGAGAAGAAATGGCCGTGGGTGATGATATCCTGTACAAAGGACAAATAATGGTGATTCCGAAATTGTGTTAGAGAGATCTGCTGGAACGACTTCACAGCAGCCATCAGGAAATCGAAGCATCTCTCCGACGAGCAAGAGAAAGCATCTACTGGCCGGGAATGACAAACGACATCAAGCAGATGATCGAGAGCTGTCAGGCATGTTCGAAAGAAAAACCACCACAACAGAAAGAGACGCTACGAAGTCACGACATTCACTCTAAGCCATGGGCAAAAGTTGGGATAGACTTGTTCACATATGCCAATGCCACTTACCTCATCATGGTAGACTACTATTCAGATTTCTTCGAGTTCACAAAACTTGTCGATCAGAGAGCGGAAACGACCATACAAGCATGCAAAGAGCAGTTTGCACGTTATGGTGTACCACAAATTGTGCTGTCAGATGGCGGACCTGAATTCATAAGTGCAGAATTGTAAGCGTTTACAAACAACTATGAATTCAAACATTCCATGTCATCGCCGTATCATTCGCAATCGAACGGAAAATCAGAATCTGCAGTCAAGATCGTGAAGAATATTCTGAAGAAATCGGACGACCCTTTGAGAGCGGTGTTGGAGTGACACGCCAACGTCTCAAATCAATTGCAGTCCGGTGCAACAGCTATTGCAAAGACGTGCCTCAAGTGGAGCAGTTGATGAAACCCGCGGTACAAATGGCACGTCAAATCCTCAGACGCAAGGTGAAGACGCGGAACATCTCACAACAATACTACGATCGAAATGCTCGTGACTTGTCACCGTTACGAAGAGGAACATCCGCCTTCGTGCAGTCATTGAAGAAATATGATGCAATTAAATGGGAACAAGGGATGGTCGCGGACCAATGCAGTAACCGATCATACATTGTCCAAATCGAAGGTAGGCTACTTCGACGCAATCAACGTTATCTGAGGTTAGACCACACCATACTACCTACTCCATCAACTTCGACTGAGCAGAAAGGTCACAGAGATGGGACTCACAGTCGAGATACTCACGTGACACCCACAGACGAGAACACATATTCGCGGGAATTGGAATCGTGTGAAATGCCGGGTCTCATCAGCACGCCGAGTCCCTTGTATTCGTATAGTGCTATAAGATACAGACGCGGGACAAACTCGTACTGTATATAATGCCATGCTCAGTGAGCAGTTCCGATATCGCCACCACGTCACGCTGGTTAATAAATTTGGGTTCCCTGACGCTAAAGTGTTGACTTAGTTCAATAATCTAAGCAAGAAAAACAACATGTTGCCAATTATGTGGGGCTGAAAGGCGATCTGTTTGCTGGCACGCTTGTTGGCTACGTAGTGAAGGAACAACTCGAACTCCTAACCAAGACTCTAGAAGCGCTAGAGAACGTGACCTTTGCTTAGCGATCGCACTTTGTTGTACAGCAAAAATATCGATGAGCTTTGTAGATCTGCCAAGATATTCTGACCTGGCTGTGACGCAGCACGCAGAATCTCACATACGAAAGAATTGTATTGGACTGCAGTGTATAATTAAACGTTTACAATTCAATACTGCACACAGTCATCACAATTTAGAAAATATAATAACCATGCACCATGATTGCAAAATATTGCTTGGATGTAATAACTGCCATAACATAGGAATCTAATCATTTACAAAATTTAGGAATGAAACCACTCCTAGAAGTTAGGAATTTAATCATTTCCAGAACTTAGCAAGCTTAGGTCTGTGTGGTGAACCTTTGCTTTAGGTCCGCCAAATCGGGGAGGTGTGCGTGGTGGATTATACCTACCTAAGCGTTCACGGTATCATCATCTAACATCCTTAGAGTGAAGCCATGCTAATATGAATGTTATTACCTCGCAAAAATATTACCTTTGCGTCGTGTTTCCCTAGTAGACATTCAGCACGGCATGGCATTTCCCTGATTCATAGTAAGTCTAGTTTTGGAGGTACTAATATTTTTTTCCGGATAGACGGCCCAAGTCATAATTTATTTTATTCGCAGTAACAGCTTCGACAGTTTGTTATGACTGTTGAGTGAATGTTGGATGACGTAAAGGAAAACGTCGATAACGCCCACTACAGACGCCTCCCTAATCGTATGGTCCTAAGCTACGTTTAAACATTAGGTGTACAATACAGCCATCGTAACTAGCTGTTTTCTAAATGTAATATTTATTAAGAGACGCCGTTATACCTTCTTTTTACTCTTTTTCTCCTTCTGCGCACGATTCAGTTTCTCCCCCCCCCCCGGACGTATTTGTATTAAAAAAGGAGATATATTTCTGGTAGAGCAGTTCATCTAGAACGCGACAATTCGATAGGTGGTTCATGGTCAGATTTTAGGGTCGTTGTTATATAACCTCACTTTAGCATGTTTACGCGAGACCTGCCCATCCGCGTTCGTAGGCTGTTCAGTGGCTTCCAGGCGGTCCATTCCTGGTTCGTGGTGGTAATTGATGCCTCGGATGCTGGTATTGTGAGGTTGATGCGATTGTCTAATGTAGCCAGATGTTTGTGCCATTCGTTGATTCTTGTGGCAGCCGCTGATGCTCGTAATAGGCTTGTTGTTATGAAGCTTTGTCTTGACTTTGATCGTCTGGTCGTGGGTGTATATGTGGGGTGGTGTGTGGCGGGGGTCGTTTGTCTGACGTGAACGTTCTGCTTTGCTCGCCGTTGCTCTCCGACAAGGACACACAAGCTAATCACTCGCACGGTGCAGATGGTGCCAACCACATGTGGTTCATGTTGTGGTTGCACCGACCTGTCTAATCGATTGAGGCGCACCACTGAGCTTCGGCTGAGGTCGTGGCTGGTTAGTTTCTCTGATGGTACTGGGAGGAATTCTCGGAGTCAACATGGGGGAAGACGCAGAAGTTTGTTCCCCATTGTGTGCCTCTCAGTCGTCGGGGTAGGTTGCAACAACCATTTACCTTCTTTGATAGCTGAGACGGGTGCTGTGAGTAGATGAGTGACCGGTCAAATGTAACTTTGTTGCAGACGGATCGTGTTTTCTCCGGATCAAACTTCCATCTGATGCTTTGCAAGGTGATTTGTCAGATGGAAGGAGCTGCTGACTGTTTTGTTGACGTTTAGTCGGATACTCCACCGTTTACGGTATACGTCGCCAGCACAGATGTATTGCGTTGATGTTGTGTGTGGAATGTCCGATGTGTAGACGTTAAAGAACACTGGAGCACAGACTGAACCTTGTGGCACTGGATGATGGATGATGCGTCTTCAGCGGCGTGTAGTTTGAACCTTCGAATTGTAATTGAGTTCTTGTACAAATCTTAATAGTAAATAATGGTTTTTTTTCGTACGAAACGTTCTGTTTATCTGGAGATTGCATTCACTCATCGAGGTCATGGTGGTGTAACCGATGCTCCTGCCGGTGTGTAGCAGCAGAATTGCAAACCGGGTGCAAAGATGCGGAGCAACAGCTCAAACAAATGACTGGTCTACAAAACCAGAGCAGCGCACCGTCAGAAGAACAATGCACCGTTTTAACTATGAGGTTACAAGTTGCGGACAAGCATGGTGGTTCGTTAACAAAGTATCAAACAACGCAAATGTGATTTGGGTAATGGTGTGTAACTGGACATACCAGGTAAGTTGCGACTACGCGTTGTGACTCTATTTTGTTTGTACGCTTCTTGCCATTTAAAATTGCACCCATATCACATTTGCGTAATCGCATAGGCATAGCTTAATCAATTACTGCTGTTATCAGCGGGCCCGAAAACACCAGTCGGTAGATCGGCGACTCGAGTGAGCCCAGGCGACTCGAGTCAACAAGACCGGACAAAGATTGTATATAAACAGGCAGTTTTATACAGCTCATTGTACTGCTCAAGTATATACACGTCTGTTGCAGGTGTGTGTTACTTTGTGAGAAACAAAATCATTTAGCACAAACAGACATAGCTGCACAATTAATAATGAGCACATAATCTATTATATTGGGTAGGATACTTGATGGTGGATTTGGCCAAGATGCATAACATGCATAATACATGTCTCGGTTCAGGGCATGTTTTTTGCGATTGATGTTTTTTTATTCTCTCCCCTAAACCACTTCTCCTATTGGTATAATATTCGTTCTTCATTCCTTCAACATTAATGGCCTGTGTTCTGTTTACGTTTATTGATAGCTGGGGTTGATAGCAAGGTAGATGTTCCTTAGTCATTGTGCTCAATGTTTCCGCTGTCTCCCTGTGTAGTGCTGTCCACATTCTGGGCATTGTATGTCATAGACACACCCACACTTCGCCCCCTTTGCTGTCTTGTCTGTTGGGTGTGCCAAGAGTCACCCCAGGGTGTTGATTAGTTTGTGAAATACTGTCCGCCGGCGAAGACAGGGTTCGTCGATCGAAATATTCAGAGAGAATACAAAATGTTTGTTGTATAATTTTTTTAATAAATACCATGTCAAGTTTCACATTCCAAGAAACCGGAACATTAATCCATTCAAGGCTAACTAAAACATATTTCGGTGCCCAACACAGATTATGTTAACAACTCCAGCTTTGAATTCCATTTTATGACAACTATACAAATTATATTAAACGCATCGAGTCATTTAAAGTCAAGACGATGTTACTTCAAATGATTGTTTCTTCATGTTTTGAATAAATACTAATACGCCCTCATTGTGTAACAAGGTTACGATTTCCTGTTGATCTTAGATAAGTTGCACAATCTCTTTGTGTAATTTTCTTACCACTTTTTTACATTAACTGATCATATTATCAGAACTTATCTAACCACCAAACAAACGGTTTTTTGTGGTGCACAGTTACACATCAGTTCGCAATAATACATAATTGTTTTGAACAAAGCCTGCTTTATTATATCACACAGAATAGATAGAATAAACTCAATGTTTTATTATATCATATAGAACAAATAAAATAAACCAATGTGCCACAACGATGCATAAAATATATTGATGCCATATTTGTAACAATAGATCACTCATCCTGAAAGAGCTACGTGGTTTACTAATTACTACAATGATAAGTAAAACATAAATTCATTTCCCCTTTGCACGTCCAGTCGAGAATAAAAACATTATTTCCATAAATATCTTTCTGACTTTATTTTCGTTCTTTCGTTTGTGGGTTTACTTTTGTTCTGTGCTTTTATTTGCGTGACATTTGTCATGTGACACTACATTTCCAAGATAAATAAAATTTAACGCTATACCATGAGCGTTCAATGAACAATGATGTGACGAATGTATATTTACACATACCTCTTTATGCTTAGGTGGGAATGTAACATGTTTTACATTTGTTCTGGACACAACGTTACGTATTATTTTTCGAGTCTACGATGCTGTTTGGCACAGAATTTGTGCGTGTCATAGGAAAAATTCTAGCAATGTTGCTATCGCACAGTTTCCTGCGGCTACGAAAACAGAAGAAACCAGATAATAACTGAACAGTTTTACAAGAACAATATAATTTCCGACTGCGGACAGCGTCAACCAGTTGCCTCGTCATTAATGCATGGAGTAAGACATGACAGGTCCGAGACGTGACGGGTCCGAGACGTGACCTGCGTACACCGTGTAACACAGAGATGCATGCTGGTGATTTGTTTGTTGGTATCCATTCGTGTATGTGCCATACTGCATTGCACCAGGTTTCTCAGTCAGGCGAACACTTCTCATGACAACTGAAACAGCGAGGTCTCTGCTCTCCAGTACAACGACATCACTGCTGTCATCACTGAATGGATTCCCCGTTTATTTTGTGACATGTGTTATTTGTGTTTAATATTATGTCGCCATAACCACCTGTGTATATTGCGTCTGCTCGTGAGGCCATAGATTTGTCTTTGTTTTCTTCACCATGAAGACTTCTGAATTTCGCAATCTTACAACTGTGCCGAACTACTGCCCCAATCTTAACCTGGACGACTGCGTATATGTAAAAGCTGTGTAGTTCGCTTCGATTTCTAATCGCAAGCACAAGGAATATATGTCGTTAATTAATACAATTATGTTATTCCGACTTGATAACAAATCCGACCAAAATAAGGGGGGGGTGACCGGGGACCTGATGGACACCCCTGTATCCGCCCATGGCTTGTAAACCGGTCAAAATAACGGGAGCGAATTTGGGAGCTAAAAACCAAAAAACATATTTTTACATAGAAGATATTTGTAAGCTAACATTTGGTACAGATGTAGATACTATATGTGTGTGTGTGTGTGTGTGTGTGTGTGTGTGCGTGCGTGCGTGCGTGCGTGCGTGCGTGCGTGCGTGCGTGCGTGCGTGCGTGTGTGTTTTGGTTAAAAAATTTAATTCCCTGGGTAGTATCCCACATGGTCATCTGACCCCTCCATCGAGGGGGTATTTTATAGGTTTTTTTTCTCATGGACCCATCTTTAGACCATAGCCATACATTTATAGCACATATATTTGATTCATGCTTGCTACTAGAAATACACTTATACCTAAATGTTATGAGTCTATCATATGGAGTTCTTCTGATCACTTCTGTGGGCACCTGGTGACTCCCGATACCTCTAAAATCAAATAACGGAAGACAAAAAAGGCAGATTCTGAAAGCCAGGGCCACAATTACACAGGGTTGTGATATCTCTATCTATAGTTCTAAATTTATGATACTTAACAAGACACAGACGCGATTGACGAATGGGAAAATGGACGCAGCACCCTGTATCTAAGGGTCCCTCCATAATTCAATGTTTTTGGCTAGTCTCATTTCAAATTCATTCTTTATCAAACCTACCTAGTATCCACTGCAACATGACAGTTCACCAGTGTAACGTTTGTTTGTTTGTTTGTTTGTTAGTTTGTGTGTAGGTTTTGTGAAATCATCAAACAAACTGTTAAATTACTTAATGTTTGGTCAAACATTGATTGAAGTGCAAATGGAAAAGCCGAAAACTCACGAATTTCACCCTTGGTTAAATTTCGTAACTATGTAACTTAACGAGGGAGTCCACCATATGGTCTTTAATTAACCTTTCTAATAATTTACAAATCACTGACGTTAAACTCACTGGTCTGTAATTTTCTGACTTATTTCTCGAACCCTTTTAATGACGGATGAACTTCCAGATTTCCGTTAATAATCCGATGATGTTCGCTTGGGGCGGAGACATAGATTAGGTCAGGTCGGCAGCGATAGTGCCTCGTAACGGAGTTCGTAAAGTTCTGTAATGTATGTATTTGTGCCTTCGAGACGTAGCGATATCGTATATTTACAATACAAAATGCTGCCAAATTATGGGGGCCAGCCGGTTCCCCAGATATGGAACTTTGGGGGTCCGGCGATGAATCTAGGGGCCCACGGATATATATATATATATATATATATATATATATATATATATATATATATATATATATATATATATATATATATATATATATATATATATATATATATATATATATATATATATATATATATATATATATATATATATATATAACATATATATATATATATACATATATATATATATATATATATATATATATATATATATATATATATATATATATATATATATATATATATATATATATATATATATATATATATATATGTATATATATATATATATATATATATATATATATATATATATATATATAGATATGTATATATGTATATATATATATATATATATATATATATATATATATATATATTATATATATATATATATATATATATATATATATATATATATATATATATATATATATATATATATATATATATATATTATATCGTACAAACGAGACAGATATTATCACCAATTACACATATTGTGGATAACATATGGGCATAGTTATAAGCCTACTCAAAGATATTGTTCATTGGCAACACGATATCCCAGCAGCAATCGTACATGTAACGAACACGGATGATCCTGGGTGACAAAACACGTAATTAAATTGACTACAGCATAATGCAAAGGAGACGGTGTTCATGACTGAATGTCGTGATGACACGACACGAGTCGGACAACGGAAGCGACAATTAACGGTTAGTGGATGGTTCAGGGAACGTGAAAGCACAAACGAGACAGATAATATCACCAATTTCACATATTGTGGATAACGTATTGGCGCAGTTCTAAGCCTACTCAAAGATATTAAGTCCCAGAGAGAGAGAGAGAGAGAGTAGCTTGGGGCATAACGCCCAGTTTTTTGGGACATCGGCTACTGGAAAGAATCCTTTTTTGGTATATATGTTTTATGTTCAATTGATTATCTAGTTCATTATCTCAGGTAAATTCAGTGTGTTAAAATTGTTAATGTACTTTGTCTCTGAAAAAAAGTTGTAATCATTTTAGCGTAAGTCCTACATATAGGCGTTATGCCCACCCAAGGGGCAAACATATATATATATATATATATATATATATATATATATATATATATATATATATATATATATATATATATATATATATATATATATATATATATATATATATATATATATATATATATATATTATTATTAATGTTAGTCCTTTGCCATTGTCTTTGATCTTGGAAGGCTATACTACTTTAATAATTTATACTACTTTAATAATATACAGCTAAAATTAAACTAATCGAACATAATCTGTACAATTCTAATATTTCATATTTATGTGGTTTGACTGCAGAAATGTTACTTTGTAATGTTGTATACGTGTGTGGAAATCAACCCGTGTAGACACTTTTACAATTCATAACTTTATTAAAACTATTCTCATCAACTCTCGACGGTTAACAACTCGTTAATTCGCAATTACGGCAAACATAAAATCTTCCACCCTCGTCGACAAGTTGCGATCATTGGTGATATATATGGCACAGACTGTAACGTTCGTCGGATCTGGTGCCTAACCACTCGTTCGTGGTGATGCGACCAGTGGTGACAGATCTGACACTGGATCCAACTTTCGCCGGATCTGCTGCTTCTGAATGGCTCGCCGCAAACAAGGCATGACCACTCGTCGTCGTCTTCAGAAGCAACGGTGAACCATGTTTCGTCACAGTTCCAGATGCGTGTAGGGACGAACCCACTCACATATTCTTTATTAAACCGTTTCATATGTGCAATGCTAGTTGCAATCGGTCTTCTGATGGTGAGCGTCGTATGCCGGCGAAGGCCCTTGCCCAGTCTACACCGGCCAGACCACTGGTAGCATCGCGTGCAGTGTTCTTGCGGACGACAAGACCGAAGGCTAAACGACGCAAGTCAATCATCGCCACGCAGTACATGGAAGATGCCATCTATTTCATGTGCTTGACAAGTTTAGCCTCGAATAGCGGTGAGAACGTTGTTGTTTTGCTGCCCATTGTAATTCTGCCCGGTCGTCTGACAAAGCCTCTGATGTGTCTAGAGTCTGCCGCTGAACCCCGTAGTCACCTTAAATACAAACAACTATGCATGCTACATTCAAGTACTACAATAATAAGGCACTAATACGAATGACAAATGAGTCTACTGTAGTTCTGCCGTTAATATGTTATAATTTTTTCTCGATAATATTACAACTATCCAAATTTCAAAATCGCTTATAGTCGGTCTACACATTAGACAACATGACACTCTTACCTGATGCCTTGTTCACGGAGTCCCCATTCTTCACTGCGTTAACTGCTCTACCGAGGCGATCATCTCTGTAAGATCCACGCGTTGATGTTCGTTTGTAGTTGAGTACCATCTGGTGTGAGTTAAACGAGTTTACATTAAAATATCCCAATGCTATAGATTATATGCTTATAGGCCCATTAGCTAAAATAGTTCAAAGTTATTGGCTCAGCCTGTGCCATAGACAACAGTATAGATGTCCATTTAAGGGTCTACATATAGTTTAACATATAACACACGTACTTAGGCTCTATATACAATATGTATTATTTCATGGGGCATAATATATATATATATATATATATATATATATATATATATATATATATATATATATATATATATATATATATATATATATATATACATATACATATATACATATATATATACATATATATATATATACATATATATATATATATATATATATATATATATATATATATATATATATATATATATATATATATATATATATATTTGGCTCTATATACAATACTTATTATGTCATAGGGCATAACGCACACACTGTGAGTTTTACCCCTACTGTGTGTAGGCCTTTTTACCCCACATATGCAATATTATATAATGTTTTAATTTCAATATTATTCTCATATATCGCCCATAACCTATATATTTATATCACTATTATTTGTCTATGCTATGCAGTCAGTTCTTTGTCACAGTCTCTCGTGGTTACTGTACAAAGTCCTACTTTGGCAAGGACAATTGTTATAATTATAAAGCCAAATTTTTAATATGAACAGCTTACTGCGAGTTTTCACGGGCTTTCACGTCCAACCGTTAGTTGTCGTTTCCGTTGTCACACTCGTGTCGTGTCATCTCGACATTCAGTCATGAACACCGTCTCCTTTGCATTACGCTGTAGTCAGTTTAATTACGTGTCCGGGATCTTTCGTGTTCGTAATATGTGCGATTGCTGCTAGGATATCGTGTTTCCAATGAATAAATCGTTGGCAAGTCGTTGACGTTGATTATTTTTAGCAATGGGAGATGGCTCAGATTTCAAGAGAGTCACCGTTGTGTTGAAATACTGTTTTAAATGTTTTAGTTGATAAAGGGGCATTGCAGGATTGCCGGTGTTTGCGGAAGTGTTAAGGTCGCAACCATAACTTGATATTACGATCAGTGTACCAAACAAAAACGATTAGTAAATAAAATAATATTTGTTTGTATTAAAGTGTGTCCACACAACAACGTCGATCAATGCTAAAGTGGTTGGAATACATTTGTGTTAGGAAATGTACGCATGGTTTCGTTTTGAGCAATACCATTTTGCACTGGAGCTACATATAATGTGGTAGATTGTGGAGTAACACAGATACGTGTACAGTTATCGCTTTCTAAGGCACTAGGACTACATGTGACCCGGTTTATGGCTAAGGAGAATATTATCGATCAGTTTCGAACATGTTTACATGGACGCACCGTCCTGCTAACTTGCTCGTGTTTTTCTCAGGGAGACCATCACTGAGAGTGTCGGCCGGGAGGCGCTGCTGCACGGCATACATACTGAACGCAGGAGGCCTAAGCTGCAACACGTGTCGATATTGTTACGCGGCGACGACGAAGCGGGACACAGCGCGAACTACAGCTGTCGGCGGCAGGTCAATAGAAGTCGCAATCACAACGGCTGACACTGGCTCCTTGCATGCTCGCCAACTGTCGAGCACTAATAAGAGGCAAGGCCCAATACTGACCGGCATATTGCTCACACAGTGGACAATATAAGCACACACGACAGGAATGGAGAACTCCTTGGTTGGATAGAAACAACGCAATATAGGTAAGTGACATGAACAACACACAGATTTATGCGCAGTTTGTAAGAGTTACTACCCGACAAGGGAGTATGTAACACAATCTAAACGACAGTATCAGCGAGATCTTCAATGTGTTCAATGTGGCCGGCGAATGCATGAATCTGGTTTTCTCTTAATTTTTATCTGGTTGCGGCGAACATATTTTGAAGACATATACATATTTTCGTCCACTGTGTTCAGTGTTGCTTTTGTGAAAAGATGTTGGTGCTTGGTGAACACGTATATCGATAAGTGAACACGTCTATCAAGGAGTGAACACGTATATCAATTAGTGATCTCGGAAAATCACGGAAAAGATAGTGCATGTATGCATATATTCATGTCAGGGTTATTTAATTTAAACCATTTTATTTACGTCGGTGATTTAAATGATTACCCAAAGAATAAAGAATAAACAAAACCACTTATTTCGGTTTTGGTGTTAAATATTTGTTTTATTTATACCAATATAATAAGATTCTGGTTATGGTCTTATATGCATCTCAACCAAGTTATGCATGTTTTCTAGTACACAATCCTAAGCTTTCGAACGATCATGGCATTAGATACCTAGTTGATGACATGTGAATACGATGTCATTTTGGAAAGACGTTCTGAGTCAAATAATAATGTTTTTTTATTAGTGCTCTTCCTCCTTGTTCCCTGTTGTACAGGGGTGAGGGTCATGTGCAGTTACAATATTGTCGAGCCATTCTTTCTGTTCTTTCTTTCCATAGTTTTCTATCGGCAGCCCCTCTCTCCATCTATCCTCCCCCGATCTTCTCATATCCCTCGTCATGCACTCCTCCCATCTCAGCTGTAGCCTTCCCCTTTTCCTGCGTCCTTGATATTTTTCCACCTCTGCTCTCTTTGCTAATTTGCCTGCATCCATTCTTACTATCCGGCTTCTCACAAATCTTCCTGTTAGGCTGCATTGCTTCCCGACCTCTTTCCTGAGGTCGTTCATCTTTCTTCTGTCCACTCTCTTTGTTCTTTTTATTCGTCGAACCCAGTTGTTCTCACAAACTTACAGCTTCTGTTGTTGACTTCTTGTTGTTCTGTCAACACCACTGTCTCCAGACCATACATGCATGCCGGTGTAACACACGCTCTCATGACTTTTCCTTTCAGCTTTATCAATGTTTTTCTGTCGTTCTCACTTGTATCCCGGATAATTAAAAATTGTCCTATTTATCGGAAACATAATTTTTCAGCAAGGCAATACTACCCACACATTGTCAGTGTCTCGCAGGACTTTCTCCAGCACAACATCCACACCATGCTCTGGCCATATTTCAATCCACATCAGAATTCTATTGAGCACTTTTAGGATGAGCTGCAGAAGTGGCTCAAAAATGTTCTGCAGCTCATCCATGTTTAGTTGCTGGTTAGCTCAATATGGACCTATTAGTGACTGTAGGATCCCTGCGTATGCAGACACAATCTTCTTGCTTTTGTTGACATCTGACGGGAAGCAGCTGCTATGTTGATTTTCTCTTTAAAAAATGTTTTTCTTTTCTCTTAAAAAATTGTAGGTTTTGACGAAAACTCTACATACGACAACGTGTACCAGTGTCAGTGACCTGACATACAACAATGTGTACCAATGTCAGTGACCAAGCTGGGATCACATTTTATGATTAGCTCATTAAATCAATCATGAGCTAAGAATAATAATACAATATGCGACGATACCGTAGAGGCTGCTATTTCATTAATTCACCGACGTCAATCATAGCGATGGCAGAAAGCATATTTCACTTTACACGGATTTGCTGTTAGTGGCATTCCTTTCTATATGATTTAAACCCGTCAGCTATGTACTCGCCTATACAACTAAGTGAATGGGAGGAAAGAGAAGGGTACAAATGGATTCAAAATCCGGTTCTCTCAATGATAAAACCAATAATAACCAGCTAATGTTCTAATATATGTACTCGTATATGTATTTGTATATGTACTTGTATAAGTGCCATTCTACAGTAATGTGAATATTTGAGTTATAAAATGACTTAATAAGAAATTCAGCTGATTCCGTGAAAAATACGATTTTATCATTGTCTACAGTTTTAGCTAAAACGTTTAATAGC
>BSQZ01000005.1:16060000-16065000 GCA_033239005.1 Lamellibrachia satsuma | reverse complement strand
AAGATGTTTAGTGTGCCAGTGTATGGAAGATGTTTAGTGTGTCAGTGTATGGAAGATGTTTAGTGTGTCAGTGTATGGAAGATGTTTAGTGTGTCAGTATATGGAAGATGTTTAGTGTGTCAGTGTATGGAAGATGTTTAGTGTGCCAGTGTATGGAAGATGTTTAGTGTGTCAGTGTATGGAAGATGTTTAGTGTGCCAGTGTATGGAAGATGTTTAGTGTGCCAGTGTATGGAAGATGTTTAGTGTGCCAGTGTATGGAAGATGTTTATTGTGTCAGTATATGGAACATGTTTATTGTGTCAGTATATTGAACATGTTTAGTGTGTCAGTGTATGGAAGATGTTTCAGTTTTGACGACATTTGTGTGGTTCTGTGCACATTGAATACATTCCCTGCGTCTCTTGAGCCTCTCTCGGGACCAGACAGTGACAGCTCTCAGTTCGCTCTGTTTGCTCTGTTTGCTCGGTTTGCTCTGTTTGCTCTGTTTGCTTGGTTTGCTCTGTTTGCTCTGTTTACTCTGTTTGCTCTGTTTGCTCAGTTTGCTCTGTTTGCTCGGTTTGCTCTGTTTACTCTGTTTGCTCTGTTTGCTCTGTTCGCTCTGTTTGCTCTGTTTGCTCTGTTTGCTCGGTTTGCTCTGTTTACTCTGTTTGCTCTGTTTGCTCTGTTTGCTCTGTTTGCTTGGTTTGCTCTGTTTGCTCTGTTTGCTTGGTTTACTCTGTTTGCTCAGTTTGCTCTGTTTGCTCTGTTTGCTCTGTTTGCTCTGTTTGCTCTGTTTGCTCTGTTTGCTCGGTTTGCTCTGTTTGCTCGGTTTGCTCTGTTTGCTCTGTTTGCTCTGTTTGCTCTGTTTGCTCTGTTTGCTCTGTTTGCTTGGTTTGCTCTGTTTGCTCTGTTTGCTCTGTTTGCTCTGTTTGCTCTGTTTGCTTGGTTTGCTCTGTTTGCTCTGTTTGCTCTGTTTGCTCTGTTTGCTCTGTTTGCTCTGTTTGCTCTGTTTGCTCAGTTTGCTCTGTTTGCTCTGTTTGCTCTGTTTGCTCTGTTTGCTCTGTTTGCTCTGTTTGCTCTGTTTACTCTGTTTGCTCTGTTTGCTCTGTTTGCTCGGTTTGCTCTGTTTGCTCGGTTTGCTCTGTTTGCTCTGTTTGCTCTGTCTGCTCTGTTTGCTCTGTTTGCTCTGTTTGCTCTGTTCGCTCTGTTTGCTCTGTTTGCTCTGTTCGCTCTGTTTGCTCTGTTTGCTCTGTTTGCTCGGTTTGCTCTGTTTACTCTGTTTGCTCTGTTTGCTCTGTTTGCTCTGTTTGCTCTGTTTGCTTGGTTTGCTATGTTTGCTATGTTTGCTCTGTTTGCTCGGTTTGCTCTGTTTGCTCTGTTTGCTCGGTTTGCTCTGTTTACTCTGTTTGCTCTGTTTGCTCTGTTTGCTCTGTTTGCTTGGTTTGCTCTGTTTGCTCTGTTTGCTCTGTTTGCTCTGTTTGCTCTGTTTGCTCTGTTTGCTCTGTTTGCTCGGTTTGCTCTGTTTACTCTGTTTGCTTTGTTTTCTCTGTTTGCTTGGTTTGCTCTGTTTGCTCTGTTTGCTCTGTTTGCTATGTTTGCTCTGTTTGCTCTGTTTGCTCTGTTTGCTATATTTGTTCTGTTTGCTCTGTTTGCTCGGTATGCTCGGTTTCCTCGGTTTGCTCGGTTTGCTCGGTTTGATATGTTTGCTCGGTTTGCTCGGTTTGCTCGGTTTGCTCGGTTTGCTCGGTTTGCTCTGTTTGCTCGGTTTGATCTGTTTGCTCGGTTTGCTTTGTTTGCTCTGTTTGCTCGGTTAGCTTTGTTTGCTCTGTTTGCTCGGTTTGCTCTGTTTGCTTAGTTAAATTATAGTCGTTCCACGTGTTTAGAAAATGTTAGTTTGTTATCTACATGAATTGCAAGCATTTTTGCGTAGAGTTCATACTGGCACGCACGCACGCACGCACGCACGCACGCACGCACGCACGCACGCACACGCACACTCATACACACACACTCACACACACACACACACATACATGTACATCAATGTGTACGTGCGTGCGTACGTACGTGCGTACGTGCGTGCTTGCACTTTTGTAAATGTACTTGTGTATAAGGTCTTGTCGTAGATGTTGATGTGGACATTGTTGCCGGTGGAGGTGTCTAGATGAGCCGGTTCGCCCGGCGGCGCTATGTGGATGCGGCGGAGCGTCGCCGCTCCAGCTTGCAAGAAGATGACGCCGTCACGCGCGTCTTCCTCGAATTCGCCGACAGGTATGATACCTGTTTGACCGGCGGAGACATTGGCCATAATAGCAACGACCAAACCACTGATACCTATCTTTTATTAGTCTTTCTTCCCCACGACTACCATTTTGTCACAATTGGGAGACTTGCGTACTCCCGTAATCATGGAGAGGTATACTGGCTGGGTATTAATTCCCTGGTAGGTTCAACCAAACTAGGCAGGTCAAGTGGTAGGAGTCAGACGAAGTGTAGTCACTCAAGGGGATGGGTCCTCTTCAGCCGTGGTTGGCATCCTGCTTACGAGATGGTGTCTCGGAATACAAAAAAAAACACCCACAGCAGCAGTAGCGATGCACTGTAGTATCAGTTAGTTGAAAACACGATGACTTCGAACAACAACACCAGGGTTCAAGTCCCTGCCGAAACACTTCGTACTTCTTGAGTGTCTATCGACCCGTATGACGATGACATCCCAAAGCCGCGAGGACGGATACCATCTGATGTGGAACCAACGACATGACGTTGCCTCCCTAAAAAACATCCTCTTTGGGCAGTTAAACGATAAGACCAACCCCACGATAACACCAACCCCAACATTGATACCGACACCTTCTCACAGAAGTCAACGTTGCCATCAAGCAAATGAAACTTGGCAAAGCCCCAGGGCTAGGTTTAATTCCCATTGAAGTGTGGTGACTACTCAAATTAAAACAACGGCCGAACCGATCCTGATATATGGATGCGATTCATGGTCGCTAACACAACATGTAGAAAATGCACTGGACGACACGTACACAAGAACGCTGCAGAAAACATTAGATGTGTCAAATGACTGTATATGCGTATCATGAATAATACGCACCTTGTAAAAAATAATCTCGAGTGATATGATAAGAAAAAATGTAATGGTTATTCATGATTATACATGGAGTAAAATAACTGATCTGATTTGTGACACAACAATGCGCAAAGTGAGTCCTGGTTGATTACGTAAGCACATGTTTGACAGCACGTCAATGCACGGAGTGCCGCGCATCATCAACGCCCGCTCGCTGTCGGCCAAGGTCTTCTGGTCGGTCATATGTGTCGGCGCCTTCGGCATGTTCTTCTGGCAGAGCGGTATCCTGCTCAATAAGTACTTCTGCTACCCGAAGAAGGTCAACATGGAGATTGTCCAGCAGCCGGTGCAGGTGTGTAAGGCAGCCGGTGCAGGTGTGTAAGGCAGCCGGTGCAGGTGTGTAAGGCAGCCGGTGCATGTGTGTAAGGCAGCCGGTGCATGTGTGTAAGGCAGCCGGTGCAGGTGTGTAAGGCAGCCGGTGCATGTGTGTATTGTATTGCATTACTACATGGTGTACGTTACACCTTTGTTGCGAATCGTGTGTTTATTTGACTTAACGTGGACAAGTCTTGCAATGTGTGTTGGTCCTCGACTCAACAAAACTGGAGTCGCCTGTTGATTTGGCCGGCGCAACAGTTGTTGAACCGAATAAAAAATTTAATAAATATTGTGTAATGTGCGCTGACGCAATCGCACAAACGCACGACTCGCAACACAAGTTTAGCAATGTACACCTAGCATTAGGTAGCCGGTAGAGGTGTGTAAGACAGCCAAACTGTTTTTAATTATCTCCACAGGAAAGTTAAAGAATGATAGGCTATGCGCCATGTCCGGATGTGATAGCATGGCATGCGTATGTGATGTTTATTACTGCATGCGGCATGTCGCTTCGTGTGTAGTATGACGTATGTGTAGTATGACGTATGTGCAATGTGTATGGTTGTAGTTCCCGTCAGTGTCGATCTGCAACAGCGACCACCTGGGTATGTTGATGGCCAACCGTCTGGAGTCATCGTTGAAGGGAGAAAACGTCAGTCACAGTGGTGAAGACAACGACAATGTAACTCAGTTCTTGGCCGAGTTCGATTCCTTCTTGTTATACTCGTCGTCCTTCTTTCAACTCTACCTGCAAAACATCCCCCTTAATCGCACGTTCGAACACATGCTCGATGTGTACTCGCGCCTCGGCTTGACGGCCAACATCGGCTACGACACTGCGTCTGTGGCTGGCGTACAGCTAGACGACTTCATCGTCAACTGTCGCTTCATGGATGCTAATTGTAATATCAGCACTTCATTCCGGAAGCTCTTCGATCCGTACTACTTCAATTGCTTCACCTTTACGCCGGCGTCAATCCTGAAGTCCGGAGCGTCGCGGTTGCAGGGCGTTGAATACGGCCTGTCGCTCATGTTATTCACAGGAAGCGCTGGCCACCTGTCCACTTCCAAAGAGTTCGATTTGCTCATTCCGGGAATGCAGGAGTCGGATCCGGCGTTGGCGAGTGGTCAAGGGGCGCGTGTCGTTGTCCACTCCCCGGACACGAGGCCACACCCGACCGCCGAGGGGTACGACATCCTGCCCGGCTACTCCGTGACCGTGGGAGTGCGGGCGAGTGAGAACGCACGCATCAAACAGCCGCATGGCAACTGTTCCGACCACCATACACAGACGGACTATCGCAACAACACATACAAGTACACACTTATATCGTGTCAGAACCAGTGCATACAGAAGAAGATCATGGACACATGCGGTTGTGTTGACAACCGTATCCCCGACCCGACAGATTTCAACGGTCTGCCCTACTGCTTCCAGCTGCCGAAGATGCCGGCGCCGTGCTTCAACCAGACCCCGCTCAGCAGCGCCTGTTTCGCCGTTCTCAGAAACTACGCCCGTATGATGGACTGTCGTAAGGACGTGTATGAGAACATCGCGG